>VDFB02071305.1:0-25980 GCA_007258455.2 Sequoia sempervirens
AAAGTTTAATTTTGGGATTAAAAGAGAATTATAAATTTTAAACTTGAAATATGCGTGTAGTAAATTTTAACCCCAATTTCAAATGTATTCATACAAAAGATAAATCAGACAAAAAGAAAATTGGTATATGAACATGTCTTCAGTAAAATATTCTACAAGACCATAATGTTTGTGTTTACGTGGAAATTTCTTGGACAAGTGTGGTTTTCTTGTAAAAAATTAGTTAAAGTGAACTTGTTGCGCATAAAGTTAGTACAAAAAAAAAGACAAAAGAGATTTTTTTTTGTTTTTTCAACTTCTCTTCTTTTTTTGTTTATGGTTTTTTGTTTCACTTTTTCCCATTTTTTAGGTTGTACCTTTTCTTATGTTGTGATTTTTTGGGTTTTTGTTTTATGAGTTTGGATGATTGTAATAAGTATTTGAAATTAGTCTAAATGTTGAAATACCAATGAATTGATTTTTTATTTATTTTTTAAATAAATAAAATGCTTGAAAAGTAAATCTATTTATTTTTCAAGCTACATTAAATATTAAAATGACAATGTTAAATTAACAATGAAGCTACACTTTTTTATTTTTTCATGAATCTATTGATTGTGAGTTAAAATTTATTTTTAGGTGTGGGGTGAGGGAATGTTTCAACTACCTCAGTTAGACAAATCAAAACCAATTTTCCTATAGTTCTTGCTTCAATATTTTCATAATGAATAGGAAAGAATATCATTGATGCTTCCTTGCATATATTTGTCATGTAGCCTCTGTGCTTTCTTTTTTCACTACCAAACACCACAATAGCACCACCACTTTTTCCATGCAATTGATGTGAAGTTCAATGAGTAGAGAAGACAATAGGAATCTAAAATAATTAGAGAAAAGGACTATGAATATGGACATAGCCACAACTTAACTAGCTTTTTCAAGTGGGTTGCCTCAACTAAACTCAACATGCACACATGAACAACATTCCTACATATATACTATACACTTACTATCATCCTCCACCTTATATCTCCTGAATTGGGAAGGTCCTCTATTGGATTAGTGATGGGAGGGGTTTGGTGCAATGCTTGTAGCAACATGTGTGGAGCTTTCATATGGTCCCACCACCCTTAATTGAATTTTCTACATAATGTGTAGAGAGGTGGAAAATATATGGTCCCACTCACTTAAAGATGGAGGAGAAGGAATTGTGGATTTTTCTATGTTCTCTATCAAATTCTTGGGACCACTTTGTTATGGCTATTAGGAGAGCAACTACCAAGTTGAAAATAAATGAGGTTGTGGAATCATTAATTTTTGAAGAGATGTAAAGAAAGACTTTTGAATTTACTAAGGAATTCTTATCTATTCATGGAAGAAATAAAGAGAAAGGAAAAAATAAAAATAAGAAGTGAGACAAGTGTAAATCCAAATTTTATGGGAGATCCAAACCTCTTAATAAGACCAAGTAAGAACATTGGAATTATGACAAGCTTGGTTATTTTGGAAGAGACTACAAAGAGGAGAACAACAAGAAAAATAATTATTAGGAGTTCAAAAATTCCTCTTAGGATGACAATGGTGTCTTTGTCATGAACTTGGCTATACATGCACTGGACAATGCACTATTGGTAGACTCTAGTACCACTTTCCAAACAACCTCACATTGGAATTATCTCTTGAAAGTTGAAGACTATGATGTTGGGAAGGTGTGCCTTAGTAGTGATGAATCTCGTATAAATATTGGTGGTCATGGAAGATTCCTAATTCAATTCTTTTATTAATGAGTGAAGGGGATTAATTATGATATAATATTCTCTAGTTTGGCATGAAACCTTCTTTCTATTAGTAAACCTAATGATTCAAGTATGCAGGGAGTTTTCTTGATTGGAAGGCATAAGATAGCAAGAATAAATATGGTGTTTGCTAAGAGTGTCCATAAATACCAAACTAATATACTTCCACATCTAATCTAATAAAAAGGTTATTTTTATGGTGAGAGTTGTTTTATGCTTCACTAATGTGGATATGTGACTACTCCATTAGGTAAAAAAGCCACAAATAAAAAAGAGGAAGGATATACATTAAAAACATCAACAAAAACATATATGCATTCATATGAAAATCAAATATAGAATGTACTTAATAATCCATAACCAAAACTATAATGAATCACACATAACAAAATAATGACCATCTAAATCATGTAGAATGGACATAATAATCCATAACCAAAACTATAATGACCCACATGGAACAAAATAATGACCGTCAAATCATTTTTAATGCATTAGATATTTCCATGCATACATCAAACCATTATTATATTTGTGCTAGTAAATATGGCTAAAACAAAGAAAAAGAGAATCCTAGGTCTAATGTATAAACCTATGACTTTGTGTGGTGTGTGTGGGTCTTTTTCTAGTGTTTCATTAAGATGGAGATCAACAAGGTGTTTAGATTGAATTTTAACCTTGGAGGTGAGCCAATTAGACTTGGATCTACATTTTTTTGAGTCTTAGAAATGAATTGGAATTGATTTTCTTGATTACCCTAATTAGATTATATGCCTTAATATGAAAATTGTAAATTTTCGACAATCGACATATTGTGACAAAGATTTGCAAGCATATTTGGGAGGGGCAGAGTGTCATGTACCTATCTTGAAATTTTGGTGTTGGTTTGAATATGAGTACAAAGTTTCCCAAGGGCATTAGAATCCTTGTATGCCTCTTTTGTTCTATTTTTGTAGTCCTTTGATGTCATATTTGAGATCCTTGTTTCCGCTTGCAGACTTGTCGAATCACTATCGATCACTATTGGATAATTTTGTAGGTGAGTTTCTATGAGTTGAAAAGATGTAGGATTTTGAATGCAACAATTAATGAATGATCTTAAAGATTCCTCCAATCCTTTTCAAATCTAAAAACTGTACATTCAAATAGAGAAAAAATGTTGTGTCATTTAGGGGCTTGCCTTAGTCAAACCCCATGTTAGTGTTTACACTTCCACAATGGAAATGCCAATGGTAAAAATGGATAATGATAGGAAGGAATGATGAATCAAAAAAGTGTTGCAATTCATCACCCTTCAATGGCTTCCTTGAAGAACTGAAGTCATGCACATCACTTCAAGGTCCTGGATCTTGCTTTCTTGATTGCTTGCAAACCTACAACAAGGGCTAGCCTTCATAAACAATGATAACATAAACATGCATAAAATCATATAGGATTTGGAATGATCTTTGGATCTTGAATTGTTACAATAAATCACTAAAATGCTGCTCTTGACTTGCTTGATAGTTCTCTCAATTTTCACTTGTTGCTAGATATTTCTTGTTACATTTCAAATGATGCAATAACTAGGTATTTATAGGCATTTATTCTATTTCCTGTAAATTAAATCTCGATAGTTGCCATTTTCAAATTGAATTTTAAATGTTAAAATGTTGACACTAACATATTCAAATTTGGATCCTGAAAAAATATGGGAACTTAGATGCCCAAGGGCATTCCAGTCCTGACCCTATTTTCTAGGATTTTAGGTGTTGGGGGAAAACATTAAATAAATGTATTTGTTTAATGCTTGCAATTTATCGAAAGTTGTTAAAAATAAGCCATAAAATGCATAATTTGGGAAATTAGGTGCTTAATTACGTCCAATAAATTAAGGGGAGAAAAACATAGTGTGAAATTGTCAAGGGTGATAATTTATGATGTTGCATTTAGCCCCCATTTTAGTGAGAGTATGAACTTACATTCAAACTCACACTAAAGTAAAAAATATATGTCAAGAGGGGTTTGATTCCCCAGATGTTGAAGAGATAGGATGACTAAGGGTCAAGGAGGAGTGCACAAGCCTTAGGATATAAGATCCCATGGTAAGACAACATAAGCACAAAGAAACACACACATGTATGAAATATAGCAAGACAACATACACAAACATACATGTCGACAAACATGAAGCACACATAGTGAAAACCCATAACATAACATATAATATAGATGAAAACAAAATGAACACAAACACGATGCAAACATAATGCAAATGTGAAGAAAACAAACAAAAAGACACACAACAAAGCACAAGGTTAGTACTAAAAGTATTTGAGTTGGTAAGGTAAAGAGACCTTAGTCTTAAATTGTCTCAACTATCAAACGCCATCAGTGAATAAAGGAATGCTCTCATGAGGACTAGAAATTTGCATTATTCCATATCACTCATGAGCCACATGGATCTACTAGCTAGCAAGCTAAATTATGCTAGGTGTCCATGCAATATGATGGGATCCACAAGGCTAACAAGTTGTGTTATGTTGGATACTCATGAAACAGATAGCTCTACTAGAAAGCAAGTTGTGTTATGCTCAATGGCCATGTTAAGGCATTCATGACTCACACAATAGAAAAGTTTGATATTTTCTAGGTGAATCATAAATAGGAGGCACAACGAGCTAGTGAAATTTGATATTCACTAGGTGAGCCCCCAAGACAAGGTAGCAAAATGAGAAACACACTAGGTCTAGTGAAGTTTGATATTCACTAGGTGTGCACCCATTAACAACCATACCAAGACTTATAATCATTAATAACTTCAATAAGGTGCTGCAAAAATGATCAATATGTTATGTCAATGCAACACTAAGTTCAACACATGTGAAAAAAGTGAAGCAAAAATTCCAAACTCACTTAAAAATCAAGAGATCAAGCTCATTTGAACTTGACCTCTCAACAAAAAAATAGTATACTACAACCCTCTTAAAGAATGCTCATGTAATGGAGTAGCCTTATCACCGTCATTTCTCCACGAAATCACCGCTAAAATATTTCCACAATGTCCTTGAGGTTGAGGTAAGGTTTTTTAGTTTTTAGTGTAAATTTTTAATTATATAGATAGATATAAATGGTTTTGAGAGAGTTTTTTTTAATTTCTAGGAATTGAGAATGCCCCACTGGTTGATGAAAACCATCATTCACCAATTCATGAAAACCCTAGTGAAGAAAAACTACAACAAAATTCTCCAACAATACCTTGACATCCTTCTAGGACACAAGAAAACACATTAGGAAACATATAAAAAAACATGAGAGAACTTTAGGCAATAATTGAAAGGTTGAGAGATCCATCAAGAACAAACTCCCATAAGTCTACCCTCGTCACTTCACTGGTATTGATCATCTCTCACATAGAATATGTGAGTAGAAAATCAACACTTGTTCAAACAAGAGGGCCGGCCAAAGACAATTTTATTTTGACAAGTTATCCTATGACCAAATAAAACAAAAAAATATTGAAATTTGACTTATGTGCATTGTTCACTGAGCCATTAACTAATGCACCCCTACACGACACTTGCAAGAGGTTCCCTATCTGTTGGTGCCACCACCAAGGGATAAGTAATAATTTATGGGATAGGTGGTGGATGTTTTTGACTGTCCTCCATGCAATAACAATGAGGTATCACAATAATATTTGAGGAAACTCTATTGTGAGTTTATCCTCAACTAGATCTTGAACTTCTTCAACATGTGGGAGTTCTAAGTTAGAGGTGGGGGCTTTGCACAAGACAGAGTGGGGGCACAACATGCCTAAAACCAGGCACTAATACCCCTTGCTAGGACAAACATTGAGAATATCACAATGTCTTCCATTGTGAAGGAGGGTGATGATTTTGAGATCCTATAGTTCGTTAGCTCACTCACTCATACTCTTTTACAACACACTAGGCCTCTAGCATAGGGTTATGTGGGAAATTTTTCCATGTCATGAAATTCACCTCAATTATGTTGAAACTATGGGTCTCTTTGTGTTTATGGGTCTAAGGATGATCAAGATGCACATAGCTAGCAACATGGTGCATCTATATTGGATTAGATTGTCATGATAGATGACCTCCCAGATTGAACATTTGGCATTGATGGACAAATAAATTTGAACAAGGTCAAATTAAATTTATTATATTTCATTTTGAAATTTAAGATTAACTAAATTTATAGATTAGTTGTAATAAGATTTCAAGGTCAGAGTGTTGACATTGCATTTGTTGGCCATCCACCTCTCACTTACACAATGATGTCAAGTTTGCATGTATGTAACTAGTAAATAAATAATAAATATAGTACATGTGAATAGTTTGACCTTATATGAATAATAATCTTAAAAATCACATTAGATGTTGAAAATTTTAATGTTGGTCCTTTGACATCAACACCTATCAATCAAAGTGGCCATACATCTTACACTGAGATAAGCTTGACTATTTTTAATCATTAAACATTTGTAAAATAATGTTAGGTAGATTTTGGAAATTTAATAATGTTGTTTCATTTTTAGATGATGACATCAATTGATACTCCTCCTAGTATTTGTAACACCAGATAGAGATATGAGCCAAATTTTAATATTGTATTTGTTGTTTTATATGTCTATTAGTGAAAATTTGAATGATAATTCATTTGTAATTTATTTTTTATCTTGATACTTGCCACATAGCTTCATCACTTCAGATCATGAACATTCCCTTGATATAGATGAAGAGAGGAAAAAATTCGTTAAGAGTGATTATGAGTATGCACTAAGTGATTATTCTATTAGATGTCATTTTATAGTTCATTTTTTATATATTAATGTGTATACATTTTGTTATATTAGGTGGAGCTCTAGAATAGTTTTTAGAGGAAGTAGATTCAATGGGTTTGAAAGAAACCATCATCCTATGCCTCTCCATCCATTGGAAAGTGAAAGAAAGCTTGCATATCTTCCCTTCCCCTAGAGGAAAGCGATTACATTAGGGTCCTTTGTTGTATGCCTATATGGTAGTTTTGTATTACATATATATGACATTGTACGCCTATATGTATTTGTTGTAAGCCTATATAGCTTTCGTGTACATATATTGTATTTTTACGAACATATAACATTGTATGCCTATATGGATTTTTGGTTCATACAATTTTTTTTTACCAATTTTTCCCATATTTCCTATAAATGATTAGTTGAATAAATGAATAATTACACCAATGTTGTCCATATTTTTTATAAATGATTATTTGAGTAAATGAATAATTACAATAGTAAAAAGAGGGAATATAGGGCATGTGTTTGATAATAAATGAATAGTTACACAAGTAAAAGGAAGGAATATAGGACCACTTTTATGAATTCAATCCAACCAACTTGTTTTTCTCTTTCCATGCTAGATATTTTCCCAAGCATGATGAATGTGTGACATAGATATATGATTTACATAGCATATTGTCATTGTGATTTGGTCATATATTGTGCATAAACTATCAACAATTATCTTTTTATGGATTTTGATAAAATTCCTCATGGTGTCATACATCACCTTTTTCACCTTTGTATTCAACTATACACACGCTTGTAGACTATAATTGAAAACCTCTTTAATGACTATTCAAAGCCATATGAATGTCATGTGTTTCTTAAAGAGGTTGCATTGTCATTTGACTCTCTTTTCCTTTTCAACTATAAAGATAGAACTAGTTGTAGATTGTGCCCTCATGAACATCTCTTACAAGGTTTATGGAATATAACTTTACAGCCTTCTTCACTATCTTTCACGAGTCTTAACTGTCCTTAGCTTAGTCATCTCAAGTATGTTAGTTGTCTTCATTGTCCATGCAAAGTCACCTAGAGACATAGAGATCATTATTTTTATGATTTTTAGACAATTATTTTTGTCATATCTTTCAATATCTAGCATGTTTTTTACTCTTCTTTGTTCACCACTCATTTAAATCAGCATACTATTATACTCTTTACATCATTATATCCATTTATTATTTTCATCTATGTTACACCCCTTTTCTCAATTACCATATTACTTTTACCTTTATGAGTAAATATAAGTTAAAATGCAAAAACATAAGTTTAATATGTTCAATGGATGAATGATATACATGAATATGCATTATGATGTTATTGTATTTTAATGCTCTAGTAATGTACAAATGATATATAATGGATATGATTTTCATGTGATCAACTAACTATGTTTATGATGAACTAAGTTGGATGCAAGAAAGAATCAAGTCCTCCAGTAAGGGAGGGGAAATATCACCCAAGCGAGGAGCTTGGTTTGGTAATGTGCCTATTTGAGCTATCACACACTCACATCCTAGTTATTCAAGTTAAGTCGAGTCAGTTTCAATATTTGGTAAGTAAACCCTTGGTCGTAGTTTTTGGAATAACTGGAATGGGTGTTTAATGGTCTTTAGTTTCCTTTGGTTATTTCTTTGGTTTGAATTAATGTGACTAAATCTTTGTATTGGGTATATGGTCATCTTCATGTCTTCATGTATTTGATATATATGTTAAGTGATATGTATATACATTATATATATGTATATATGTATGTATGTGATAACACATGCATATGGTCATATACACATATGTGCACACGTAGGTAGAAATACTTACGATATACCCATATTTGGATAGGACATACACATGGGAAATTGATAGGATACACACATATATACACTTAGTATATATACTTATCAATAAATATATATATGTTTTTTATTAGATAAGTAGGGAAAGGGCTCTGATCCCATGGTTATGACCAAAAGATAAAAAAAGGAATTGAAACAAGGTGGGAAACAACACCACCAGTAGCATAAAAAAATAGCAACCAGTGTGGTACGTAGGCCATCATTCAACATTGTAACCATAGTCCAGTTAGTATTAATCCAAAAAAATAAGTTTCTACTAGAATACTTAAATCTTGGAAAGCAATTGATCAAATCTACCATATACTAGGTAGTCCTAAAATATAACAAGGCTATTATAAAATAACAATTCAAAATTTGGAAAGAAAATGACAAAAAGAGGATAGGAGTCATTTAAATAGCAACAATAAGCCATTACTTGGATTTTTTTAGTAGGTCCCCATATTCACCAATGAGGGAGGTGTACTCCCTCTAGTCAGATCCCTTAGACTCGTCCAACATCTTTAAAACATTAGGATTCCCCTATTTTTCCAACTTCCTAGAAATTTGTATTTTTCTAGAAACAATGCTCATCATCACCCTCTACATCAGCTTATTAGTTACCTTCATTAGTGTAACCAAGGATTTTTGCATATCGTCCACCTAAACCTGCAAAAAATTTGGTCTAATCTTCATAAAATCAATGCTTGAGTCCTTAGTACTAGTCTCATTTCCCGTATTCCCTGCATCCTAAACAACCAAATTATCATTCTTTTGATCCTCTTCTTTCTCAGTTTGTTCCTCCTCCTCTTCCTTTCCTTCATCCGATCCCTCTTCCCCCATATATCATAGGCAGAGTCCTTGAAATCCATATCTTCATAATCTTCTTCCTCCTGGGCTTCAAAATCTTCTTTTTCTAGGTCTTCCTCTTCACACACAATGATTTTTTGTTTACCTTTCTTGTCCTTAGAAGCAACTTTAGCCAGGTAGGCTAACCTTCTACCACCACTTCCTCCACTTCCTTGCCTGTGTTTTCTCTTTCAACTCCTCATTTTGTAGACCCTCCTCATTAATAGTAATGGCATCACTATGATTGAGATCTCTTTTAAATTTCTTCACCTTGGGAAAGTCCACGAGAAGAGGCGAGTGTTTCCTCTTCTCTAGGGTAGCCTTCATGAGCTCAGTCTCAAAAAAACCTTTACCCACAATTTTTTGAGTCATAGGAGTTGAGGGATTCAAGACAATGGTAGCAGGGGAAGGGAACTTATTAGGAATTAGCACCCTCCTAGCAACAACTAAGGGAGGCAGGAAGGGGTTAGGTGCCTCAACAAAAATTTCATCAATAGGGGGTTCCTCATTATCACCATCAAAGTGGTTAGGATTACCATTTCTAGCCACTAGAGGGTTACCGTGAGGGTTAAGCGCAAGAGCGTGCTTATACAGGGCTAACATCAAACCTTGGTGCAGAGGACTAGCACCCTTCTCAATATTAATTTGCAGAGAAGACAATCAGTAGAAGGGTAAATTGATTCTCTCTCCATGCCTAATATGATTGAGCAGAGGGAAATGGTATGCATGTACCGACATATATCTACCTTCTAATGTAAAACACCTCATGAAAAATAAACTAATCAAAGCATATGTAGGCGGGAGTTCTAGCCTAGCATACCCATTTTGGAAATGTTTTAGGTTCTCCCCTTCATGTGAAAACTTATCCATGAACTTCTGATAGTCAGCCTCACTCTTCTTTTCCTCTTTGATTCCTTGGTTTTGTAAACTAGTTGCTTCTGCTATAAACCTCATCGTAACCTCAAACTTAACCGCTCTGATGGAAACACTTCCTTTCCTCCACGAATAGGTAAACTCGACAGTTAGATTCTCATTGTAACCCTTCAAAGATTCAAAAAAAGGAATCATCCCTGCATTTTCAAAATGCCTCCATAAGTCCACATTCTGCTTTAGTGCCCAGTAATTAGGAGAATCGGTGCAATTCCTTGGGCCTCCCATTTTAACAATGCAAATTTTTTGACTGCTACAAGCTATTTCTCATAACCACCCACTTCTTCGACTCTTTATCCTTGTTGCAGAAAACACTCTTACTCCAAATTACAAAATGAGCCCATAGAAAATGATAGATCAAGAAGTTTCTTTTAGGGAAAGCCAATGACACAATTCTTGGTACCACAATCTCATCATTTTTATTATAAGTTTTAAACATCTCATTTAATTTCATACCTTGCAAATCTTTACAAATTCGGGGAGGGCTGACAATAGGCATATACACAATTTGAATTGACATCCCTTTGCAACTTATAAATCTCCATGTGATCCTTGATCACCTCAGGAAGGAAAAAATGATTAATTTTACCTCCTAATGAGATCATCAGATGTGTCCCCGTACCCCCAATAACATCATTAATCTGCAAGCCTTTAAACACATCAGGACTCCCATGCTTCCCGCGTAGCTTCAATACTTCATCTTTGTAAATTGTAATCATTTTCAAAATTTTCATTTAATATCATGTCTCTTAAAGACTTCAACATGTTATTATTTACCCAACGAGTCCACCCCATACACCTCAACACCTCATTGGAAACACATGTAGTTCCCCTCAGTTTGTTCTTTGTTAGACTAATTGTTCTTGTATTGGATTGGGACATTATGATATTTTGCTTGATGTTGGATTCATTGATATGATGATAGTTGATGATACTTTTATCACTGATGTTTTATGCTTATGTCATGACTAGAGTATATTGATTTATGTTGATTAATATTATTATGAGTATCATGTGATTATCTAATGATTGTTCTTACCTTGTTGTTAGCATGTGATTATTGTGCACTGATGTATTTTGGTGAAGGGGAATAGTGTCACATCACTCACTTGTGAGTGCCCTATGACGCTGCAACTTTCCTCTCACAGTGTGTTTGACTGTATGACTATGTATATGCTCGATTGTTTTAGTTTGTTGTAGGTTGTAGGTACCAGGCATCGACTCCACCTGGATTGACAAGTCTGAGTGTGCCTTGAACCCAATAGAAATTGTTGAATGGAGATAGCACTTGGTTCCTGTTTAGCCATCATCCTTGACGAGGATGAGTATCTATTGTCACACCTTGGTAGTGTTGTTTGTATGTGTTTTGGTTCGTCTCTATTGTCGTGGTCTTGTTTTTCATCTTCACAGTGAGGTCAAGTATTGCTTGGTATTTTGTACATTTGATTTAAATTTGGTCAATTAGTGTTCTGATTAATTATTTCATTAAAATAGAGTTATTCGTGTTAGAGGCATTTTGATAATTAAAATAAAAGCTTTTATATGATTATGGTTTTGATAAAATAAAATATTATTAGAATCTTTATTTAGTTTAAAAAAATTAAAAGTATGAGATAATAAAGAAATATTGAAATAAATATATTAATTGTGGTATTGTGCAAACAAAATTAAAATGAAAGATTATAATTAAAAGATTAAATATTTTAAAAGTTGATTTATTGTGTAAATAATAAAGATATGTTTATTAATAAAAATATTGAAGAGTGGTAGTAATTAATAGTTGGAAAATAAAATAAAATAATTAAATTAAAGAAAAAGTGGCATGCAACAACGAACATTGTGGAGTAGCAAATAAATTCGTTAAATTGCTAAAAGAAAGGGGACTTTTGGGAATATCTGGAAAAAATAATCTTGTTTTCTTCTTCTCGTTAATGTTTTCTTGTTCTTTGAGGTCTTTTTTTGGTTTTTGGGAGATTTGGAATTGGGGATTTCGCAGAGATTGTTGGGGGCTTTGAAGTGGTGGACTACAACTTGGAAAATTGGAGCTCAACATCGAACCTACAACCATGCCCATCGTTTGTAACTAGGTTCCATTGCTTTTCTCAATTCTAGCTCTATAGAAAATGAAAATCGAATGACTGTGTTTGAAGCAAAACAATTTCTTGTTGGTAATTTCTGAGTTGAACAATTAACAAGCACTGCCTGAGAAATCTTTGAAACCCCTTGTCTACAAATGTTTTGTGCACATTCTACAGTTTATCACTTTGCATGTGATGTAATTTTGCAAGCATCTCAAACCCCATTTTGTGTTTGCTTAAGCAATTTTATTTGGGTTGATTGCTTTATGTTGGAAACTGTCTCATATTCGCTGCAATGGGCATTCAATGCCCTTTTCATTACAAAGTATATACTTTTTGAATTGTAATTGTGGCCTTTGTTTGAAGCTGTGAATCTCTCCCCTGTGTATGTGTTGGTGTTGTTTGACCCTTCCATTGTTTTTTGTTTTAGGAGTCCTCTTGTTGATGCTATGATTTTTCCTCCTTTGCATGCATGATAAGGTCAAGTCATCTTTGGCTTTGAATGTTGAGTTATGCAAATAATGTTGTCTACACCATTTGGAATACCCATCAATGGTTATCGTAGTGCCCATGGTTGTGCCTTGCATTTATTTAATGAACACTGTGTATCCTAATTTTTATTCTTGAGCCTGACTTCAACACTGAATACATCGATTCTTTTTAAGAAGGGTTTGAATGTATTAAGTTGACTATTTTAAGAGTGCTTAAAGATGTAGTTCCCTTTAATTGCTTAAATTGGATATTGCTTTTGTGTTCTCTCCCTACTTTATGCGTTGCATACTCATCGTTTTGGCAATCATTCGATTTATGGTATTCGGTAATACAAGTTGTTTGGAGATTTCACTATTATATATTGTAATAGAAATACGTCTTAGCTAAATTCAATGGATTTATGCGTATGTTGGAAGCCAATTCTCATGCATTTGTTGTTAACCAATGCTTTATACCGATTAGCTATGATTTATATCGAAAGAGATAAGGCATATAGGTGACTATTTTTTTTGGTGCTATGAGTAAACTCGTTGTTTCTATCTTGAGTGCAGAAATCAATATTGAATAAATTGATATTTGCTTTAATCGATTTCAATTCCATGCATTTTGTGTATTTTGGTAAATGTTATTTGAATTTGGGCATTCATTTTTTTATGATCAATGAATTTTTTGTGCATGCTTAAGTATGAAGTTTGATGGCCATTCTTTGTGCATTTAATCTGACGCTTATTTCCATACCGGTATTCGTTATGCTTTTATGCTTGGATTTTGAATTCATAAAGGTAAATTTACTAATGGAATTTGATTTATATACCTTCTTGTTGAATGATCGATGAATTTTCATTATTAGACAGAATGTGTTGTGCATGTAATTCGATGTTTCTTTTTGTTTGTGGGGTGTTCGATTATATGTAAATTGTTTTCTTGCGCCATATGTATGTTTACTCATAGTTGATTTCAATGATTTTGCAACAAGCTGTAGGTTCGACTATATGCATGTTAACTTGTATTACTTTCCTTATATGTTTTATGTTGGCTTTAGATTTCAAGCAAATTGATGAATGTGAAAGTTTGATTGGCCTTCTAATATGGTTCATTTGATGCATAGTGTCTACTTAGTAATCTATATATATGAATTCGATTTAAAGGTTTTGTTCGACATTTGGATTTATATATGTATATATGTAATATACATATGTTCTATTTGTTTGTCAATTGAATCTCAATATAATGTTATTTAGAAAAAAAATTATATATATATACAAGTGTGTATAAACAACAAAAGTATATTGTGTATATTAGAACTAATTGAATAAGTTAATCATGTAAATTTGAAAATTTAAATAGGGAAGAATTTTTCTTTACTTTAGATAAATGAAATGGAGTATTAATTTTGGGATTGTTGTTGATTTCTTCTTTAATTGTTTAATTGTTAAACGTAACGGCTAAATTCATTGTTGAGTATCATGATGTGGAAATGATGGGGTTCAAGAATGTATTGTTACTTGATTTTGTTACTGAATATGAAAGATGTTAATGGAAATGATTGGAAATTATTTTGGCGTGAGCTATTATGCAAGTGGATATGTTTGTTGGAAATGATAATTTATGTATTAATACTTTGTGTAAAACTATTATATTGTGATCTAAATAAGTGTTCTTTGTTACAATTTTTTGTATATCATCTATTTAATTCATTTTAATTTTGTGTATGGATAAAGATTGTAGAAGAATAAGACTGTAAGAAATAAGTTACACATCATGCTCATGGAGAAACCCTTCTGTGAAAACTCCACCAAGAATCAATGTATTATTTAATTTCGTAATAAGATTACAATTCCAATCCTTGCTTGAGATGCTTCTTTGCCTTCAATAATTTCTTCTTCACCAGAATAAAATTTGATAAACTCTCTTCAACTTGCCGTGAATAAATGAAAATACGATTTTGTAAACTCCAAAAGAGTTTACAATTTACAAAGCACAATGCTTATCTCACAAACCCATCACCTATTCTTTGCAAGTAGAGTTCATGAAACAATGTCAAAACAAGTTCTTCATCCATTTGGGCATCCCAAATGAAGCGTTTCAACTAAATGTTGATTCAAGATATCTTGTAAGACGACCCTAAAGTTGGCGCCCAAGAATGGGCCCACTTAACAGCCTTATAAAATATCTTATCATGCAAAAGTGTAAACTCCAAGATGCCAACTTGGGTGTCCAAGGTGGGTCCAAGCCAATCTTTGTTAACTAAAACATATCTTTCCACCATTCATGCAAATATCATGCATGATTGATCATCCCCTATTAACTGTAAGTAGTCACATGTTATCTATCATGCAACTCAAGTCATTAGCATGCAATTCAAGTCAACTGAAGTCAACTAACATGCAACTCAAACTAACTACATGCAACTAAAGATAACTAAACCATAACTAAACTGAACTAAACTAAACTAAACTAAATTGAACTGAACTGAACTGAACTGAACTGAACTGAACTCCATGCATGTAAACATCAATCCCTAACTTCTAGGATCTTTACATGCATTACTAAAGTGTTATCTTTTTCTCCAAACAATTAACTTAACTCTTGAGGTGGGTTCCACTATAAGACCCGACCTTGCATGTGACTGATACAACCTTAAATTGTTACGTATTTCTCCTAAATAGATGGTTAGATATATTGTGAGTGATAAATAAGGTGATTTTCTAACAGTAGCCTTGTAGTTATTTTTACTTTATGTTATATAATTATTATTTTACTTAATGAAAATGTATGTGCATGTGAATCATTGAATGAGATTTAAAATTATAAGATGAATTTGAAATAAGATAATTGTTGTATCGTATTACATTGGAAGAGTAATTAGCTAGGTAAATGATTCATGAATAAAGTTACGAGAATTCAATTTATAATTAATGTGGTTTATTATTATGGTCTAACTGTGCTTAATTGTGTTGTGTAGGAAATTAATTGAGTCGATGTGGGATTAATATTAAAGATTGAGTAAGTATTGTGGTTGTGGTTTAGTTATTTTGGATATCTAGATATAACCATAGAATCTAGAAAATATTTTTTGAAGATTAAAGCCTATATGTAATGATGATTCATGTGGGGTTTAGATGTGAGATGAGTTGTGGGGATAACTAAATGTTATATCATGTGGTTAAAAGTGTAAGTGGGGAATTAAGGTTAAACACCCTTAGTTAAGTTAAAATTATAATTCCTATTTTCATGAGCTTTTAAGAGGTCTTAAAAAGCTTTATTTTGTGTATTTTCACCTTTTTGAATACCCTGAGGTAAGTACCTGTTAGGAATTGTATGTAGAAAATATCAATTAAATGCAAATAAAGATTTAACAAAGGAATGAAAAACACAAAAATAATAACAACGAGAGACAATATTTAATGTGGTTCACCCAAACTCGGGCTACATCCACCAATAGAGAGTCTAATATTATTATCTAGTAAATCAAACCGATTACAACCAGTAATCCCTTGCAACTCAATACCACTGCAATTGCTACAATACAATGTCAACAGAAACCCTAAGCCTTAGTCTTTTATCAAGACTTATGTCAGTTACAAAATAGGGTTTTTTTATGTCAACCAATAGAAAAATAACACTCAACGCCTTTATAAAATAATAAAAAAATCATGAGAGGTTTTGGGGGCACTACCCCTATGCCCACGCGGGGGCACTGCCCCTTGACCCTACCCTGTATCGTGATAGGGAGCGCGCAAGGGGCATTGCCTCTCGACTCCCAAGGGCACCAAATTTCTGATTCATGCTTGGGGGCGTTATTCTAAAACCCCATTAAATAATTTGGGGGGAAACTGTATAATAAAAGGGGGAAAATTTAACCTCTGAGTCTGATTAGGCTCCATATACCAATATTACCTACGGGTTAGGTGTCTATTTATGGCTATATCTTGGGCCATATCCAAGATATGACCCTCTTTTATTGTCCTTTTAAAGGAGTGATGAATTTGGGAGATCATGGGATAAGGGAAGAGTGTCTTGGCTTCCAAACTCATTTATGAGATGAGACATTAGAGATGGGTGGACAAGTACTCCACCCTCCTCTTAATGAGGATGAATACTTTTGGGAAGGAGTGGAATACACTCTTTCCTTTCTCATCTCCCCAAATTTTCTCACACATGTCTGAGCACTTGTGGGATATTGTGCTTGAGAATTGAATGAGAAAGTGACAAGTGTCACTCCCTCATTCAAGAGGATTAAAGATGAATCCCTTTATATTTTGTGGAGAAAGGAAAATAGGGTTGTTACCCACTTCTCCTTTTGGAGAATTTTTGGTTAAGTATTAAGAAGAAGAGAGAAAGAGAGGGAGGAAGAAGAAGGAAACGAGGAAGCTCTTGCAAATTGGAGTTGAAGGATTCAAGCATGGTCTCATGTTGGAGGAAAGGAGACTCATCCCTACAAGAAATGTAGAAAGATAAGTCTTCTTCTCCTTGCAAATACTTAGTTATCTCATTGTGTGATTTTATTTATGCATTTTCTTGTGTTTGAATGAGAAAATATGGTATGAGAGTTCATTTCCTTGAAGTAGAATGTATATGTTGATAGGAGTGATTTTGTTGTGTAATATTTTAAATCTCTTGGGGTGTATGTAGAGACCCCTTCATCTTGGCTCTAAATGAATGTTTTTGCTCAGGGGTATGGCTAGAGCCCATGAGGCTTCATGATGCCATTTCGGTAGGGTGGAGAGAAAACTTTATTCAAATGTGTATCATTCATTGTATTCTTTAATATCATTTGTAATGGAAGACTAGTGTTTGGTTGTAACATGAAAGAATGGAGAGAGCAAGTCTTTGTTCATTGGCATGTGAATCACTTGTTTTCTCAATAAATATTTGTAACAATCCAAGTTTAAAAGATGAGTATCATATCTTGCTCAATTTAGAAATGAAAGGAGTAAGCCTAAATAGAATTAGATGTATTCCCATTTTTTTTAATGCATTCAAAATAAATGGATAAATTTGTTTCTTATCTTTTCCCTTTGAGTAATAAATTTCTTTATTATGAAAGGAAAAGAATGTTTAAAGTTATAATAGTATAGTTCCTTGTATTCATTAAGCAAATGTTGTGTGTATTCAAAGTTGCAAAAAAGAGAAGGGAAATATATGTGCCATGAAATCACCATCTAATTAAAAGTTAAGCAAGGTGTCTTCTAGACTATTAAGCTTTTCATTGTTATGAAAACTTGAAATTTGAATAAATAATAATATGTACAAAAGAATATATATACTAATGCAATATATATTTACATAAGAAATATATTTATATTTAAAGATGTAACTCATTAGATAAATGTTCTATATATATATATATATATAATGAATACACATGGTACATAATATTTATCTATAATTAAAATAAAAATAAAATACTATTATTGTTAGTCTCCTTGATTTGAAGAAATGTGGATATTTAAAAACTAAATAAACTATGAATGTATGGTTGGCTTGATGTTGTATTTTGCATGAGTAGAATTTGTTAATAATAACTTTTATATTGTATAAGAGGAACCAACCTATATCATGATTTGTATTCTTACTTTACGTGTGCTAATGGCAATATAGCTAAAAAAAAGGCTTAGTTTTATAAATGCAAACTGTATTTTATGTTGTCTAAGTTTTATTTAGTTGGATAAAATACAAATAAATAAGTAAACTGCATTTGGGACATACAATAGTTCATGAATATGGGAGAAATACTTAATTATGAGTACCTCTAATATTTCAATAAAATGCTTAGTTATGTTTTTTAAAATGAATATATATATATATATATATATATATATATATATATATATATATAAAAGAATGCATAGTTTTATCAAACTTGGGAATAGAACATGTAAGTTTTAAAAATTAAAGACAACCAGTAAAATGCTAGAGCATGGATTTTTGCAGCAATGTACTTTGTTCTCTGCCCTCAATATTGCTAGAGGAAAATCCTATTAGAGATCTCTTCCAGCATACACGTATGTATATATGAAAGTGAAAATGTAGGAAAGATTATCTGTACATCCCTATAGCAGAGTGATAGAAATAAATTAGTGCTGCTAAAAGGAACAAAAATCAACAGAGTTTTATTCTCAGACTTCATGCTTGTTCTGAATCACCTAGCTGGAAATTTTACAGTAACATAATTTTGGCAACTAGTTTTCTTGAGAGCTTAGAAAATAAATTTAAAATATTACATGAAAATGGTGACTTTCAATCGGGTCACCCTTGTCACTCAATTTTATTTTATGTTTCCCCATTCATCAGTGAGGATGCTTCAGGCATAGTGCTACCATCATTTGGCTTCATGGGGTCGGTTATCCTTGCTGCCCCATAAAATTAAATTGTTATATTTCCTTTTATTTTGAAACTCTAAGAATTATTACTTTAAAATTGCACATGCATTGTTTTCTCTTACTATATATTAATTGATGCATAGCAGTAAAGAAATATCGTTAAACTGATGATTTAAAATCAACATATTGAAAATCTAAACACTGTAAAAAAATAAAAAAATAAATAACACACAAGAAACTCTTCATTCACAAACAACAGAAGCTTGATAGTCTTGCAAACAATCTATTTGAGTAGTAAACCAAAATATGAACCTCTCAAATCCATCTACATGCTTCCTTATTCAAATAAACCATTTTGTAGTAAGCTAGAAAAGTTCCAGCCTACAACAAGAAGTAGCCAAAAAAATAAATAGAAGAAGAATACCATAGTTAATCTGCTACTCAAATGCAAGCATGACATTTGACAAGCGTGGTGAAGAAGTTAAGTGGCATTTATGCCTTTATCAGAGAGACAGTGGATAAACTATCAAAAAGGATTTTGATCAGTGTAAATCTAGTTGTAAATTATGACGTTTTGCCATAGCTTTTAATACTCTTTATTATCTACCTTGTTTTCATTTTATCTTTTACCACCGTCGACTGCAAGAAATTTAAAATGGACATTGAAAATAATTTTAAATGAAAGTAATAAGTGCTGAGATAAAATTATTAATATCAAAATTAACCTTAATTATTCAGTCTTTCCTATGCTAGTATTAATATTATTAAATAACGTAGGTGAGAAGCACCGTGCAAGTTAAAACTTTAATTTTAAGTAATTTCAATTTGTTTTGATTGGAGGTAAAAAATGGGTTTTGAAGGGGCTCAGAACCCTTTACAAATAAAGAAGTTGATAAAAAAAGATAACAACAATAAGCAACAATCAGCCCGACGACAACTATCCAACAACCAAAAAGAAGGTAACCAGCCAACAACACTACATATTGTTCAGAAACTCAAAAGCTTTCATTTCACTAGTAGCCAACTTCTGCACCTTATCCACAGTATCAGACACCTCAACACCTGAGGCCCCGACCTGGCTTTCATTTTGTTTCTAGTTCTGACCCCCAGCCCACCAGTTTTTACCTCACCACTCAAAAGACTACCTTTAACAACAACTTTCTCACTAGCACAATCAACATCCATCAACTTACTCCCAACAGCAGTAACATCAGCAGACACATTCTCCTTTCTCTTTTTCATAGTAGTCACAGGGGAGATCACCTTGGCAGAGTTCAAAATGGCCAATACCTTAGAGGCATCTCCACCCTTCATCACAACATTTCACATCTTATCAAATTTATCCTCAAGGGATAACATTCTTCCTTCCAAATTTTGTTTTAGATTAATGGTTTCCTCTGCCACAATATTAGCCACAATATTAAGAGAATCCATTAAATTATCAATTTAGCTTTGGACAGAAGGGTTCTCAACCTTATTATCAACACCTCTAATTCTAAAATTGGTCCTATTAATCTCATGAAAGAACCACTTAAAAATTTTAAACAACACATTAGCACTATCACGAGCCAAGCCCAACACATCAAACAATTCCTCCTTATCAAAGTTCTCAATGTGTTTCCCCACGGGATTCTTCATCTTTTGAATGGAGCAGATGATTTCCTCTGCAACAGCCTTCCTTTCCCACAACATGTTCGCCACCCACAACTCTTTCCTTTTCCTACTTCTGCAACCCAATGTCAGCACTTGGCGAAGCCTCACCATAGAAATCGCCAGCCAGGGAAAGAGGGAAACCCTTATCCAGGAGTTGACTAGCAATTAACACCCTTCTCTTTTGGCTCCCCTCCTCAAGCTCCTGCACATATATGGTTGCTAGGGGAGGAGAGGAAGCTTCCCCATAAAGTTATTTTTTGTCCTTACCCCCCTTAGAAGGAACATTTGCCACCACCTCATCACTGCATGTCGTATAGCCCACCTTATCATCTGGATTCGTTTTCCTAGTCTTACCCGGAATAGGGGAAATGGGGCCCTCCTCAAAAGAGGCATACAAATCTAGGACATAATCAACATCATCATCCCTATCAGACTTAGAATATTTGTTCAAAATAAGCCTCCTCTTCTTAGGCTTCTTACTAAACCTTTCCTCTCCCGACTCTGTCTCATAAGCCTCCCTAGATTTAGTAGTATTATCCTTCAGAGACACAAGAGTTTTTTGCACTTCATGAACTTTGACATGTTCATAGATCAAGAGAATTAACCCCGCGTGTGGGATAGGTTTTTTGGGGTTTTTCCTATGATCTTTAATCCCCAAATCAAGTGACATCAACAAATAGTAAGGAAAGGACACCCATTTCTTATGCCAAAAATGGTTAAGCAAAAGGAAATGGTAAGTGTTAATCACCATATACCTACTTTCCAAGGTAACATACCTCATAATTTCTTCAACAACATCACGCCACAATGCTTTCAAGGAACTCCTCTGATACCCACCACTCTTCGCCAGCTTCAAATCATTAGCCTCATTTCCTTTAAAGAAAATAAACATCACAACCTGGGATTCTTTTTTGTCTCTGAACACCTTCATACCCTGAATAGCCAAGCCTGTAAATTGGGCTATGAATTCTTCATCAACCTCAATTTCCCTACCACCCAAATTCAGGGTTCTCTCATTCCACCCTTGAACAACCAAATTGGTGACCTAGGGATTGTTACCATGCAATTTCTCCATATACATAATTAATCCACCCTTCTCTAGAATCTCCCACACCTCCTTCCTCTATTTAGCAATAACACAGGACTTAGGCTCAGCGCAGTTCCTGTCCCCACCCATCACTGAAGAATTAGCAAACGAAGGCAAAACACATAGTAGAAAGCTCAGGAAAATAAAAAAAAAACACCACCTAGAATAGGATTACCCAACATAAGACTTTGGAAACTAATGCGACTAACACCCACAATCCATATGAAGCCAGCCACAGGACAAATATTCCATATTGAATTTGAACTCCATACCTTGTGAAAGCCTTCCCTCAAACTCATAACTTTAACATCCTCATTCATGACATTCAACCATGCGAGTAAGGACATGCAACCCTTAATGTACAAAAATATCAACATTAGATTAGCATTCATTATTAATGATAGTCATAGCCTCGAAAGGAATAGGATCATTCAAATCCCACTCCTTGCTATCTCTAACACCAAAGTTAGCGAAGAAATCAGCTAACATATTTCCCTCTCTCAAAATGTGGAAGATATAAACATTATCAAAGGAGTTGATAATTTCAATAGAGTCCCTAACCAAGGCTTCAATAGTCCAAGACAGAGGTGAGGCATTCTTCAAATTATTAATAATGTTCAAAGAGTCACCCTCCAACCAAACCTTCCTATACCCTTTTCTTTGAGCCAATTTGAGTCCATGATAGGCTGCAGCTGCCCCTCGGCGTAGTGGTTTTAGTAATTTCAATTTGTTGACTCTATTGAGTAGATATTATATTAGTCATGTCATTGTTCTTTTTACTAAATTAGAGGTAATTTATAAATTATGCGTAATAATATATTGTTTTTTAAATTTTAAATACATCACTAAGTCAATACATTCAACTTAAACGATAATGTTAATGTTGTAATTATGAGAATCACTAGTATTAATGTTAGTGGGCTTCATACCAATATATGTATATGCAGGTATGGAGTAATATAATGGAGATCAAAATAATAATTTATTAATATTATTAGTAAAATAAATAATAAGAAGGTAATTATACTGTTATATATATATTTTATAATATTTAATTAAGTAAAAAAAAAATTAATAATAATAAATTACTTTACCGACAATGCTAATGAGCATACAAGATTTTAATATTGATTTCTCTTATTGTAATAACTATCCTCATGGTATATTAAAATAAATATTGAAATTATCATTGTGTAGGATCAATGATAATGACAGATGTGTGACCAACAACACCAATGAAAATTATTATAGCATAAATAATAACTATAATAGATAATATTGAACTAATGATGCTATGACTGTAGCAATAAAAGGGAAATGTTAGTATTGTAAGATAATGAGATTTAATAATACTCACATAATGATAATATTAGTTTAAATATTATATTGACATTAATTGTCAAGACAATGTTATCTCAAATAAAAAGATTAATGTATGAGATTTTTTTTTACTAGCGTTAGTAAATAATATTATTTATGTTCTTATCGAGTATGATCTAGGGGAAAATAAAATGCTTCTTAAGGATAAGAGATATTACCATTATTCTAGCAAAAATTTTAAAAATTTGAGTTATTCATCCAAATTATAACCCTAATACAACTATCACAACATCGTAATAGTATTAACTATAGAATGATAATTAATCCCATGGATATTAATGTTTTAGTAAATGGTACATTATATAAACCTAGTACCATCTAAGTCTAGTGCCAACTTGATTTTTGTTTAAGGGTGTGTGCAATAGATCTCGCAAACCAAACCTCATTATCCTCACACCCTACTCCTAGGTGACATGTCGCTAGTGATGAAATTTGTACATCATCATCTAATGTGTATAGTACATTACCATGTGCGTGCATGGTTGGCAATTGTTAGTGTTTTATAACTTTGTTTAAAAAAAAAAAATGTTGATTGTGTTTGTGTCTTACGTGCAAAATTTGGGCATGACATCCACCTTCCATGTGGGTGCCCCATGTGCTCCTATTATTTAGGACCTCTTCTTGGATTCCCTCACATGTTCCTATCATTTAGAATTAATTACAAATGTCAATTAACATGTTCATTTCATTCAAATTTAATCTCTTTCTAATCCTAGTGCTGGGGAACACTTTCTAAAGACTTAGGAGATACATGAAATATGTTTAGGATTGCAACTAAATGGCATCCTATTCTCAACAAAGTTGACTTCTAAAGGCTCGAGTGGGAGTAATATTGTATGTATGGTTTTTTTGATGGGTTCACTATGAATAAATTTCAGCAATGTTCTATGTGTGCAAGAATGTTCATGGCTTGCACTGTAAATTAATATTTATGATTACGTTTTGTGTGCAAGAGGGTCTATTCCTTGCACAGTGTTTGGAGTCATATGATCATGTTTAGTGTGCAATTTGGTATTGTCCTTACTTATTTTGTATGGTTTTCTAATTGTAAGTAGGGGGAGTGGCTTTTAATGGGGGCCAGAACCCAAAGTGGTGTCCAAGACAACCCATTGGAGAGTTTCTTAATCCTATGATAACTTAATAATGAATTAGGGGGTATGGGTAGATTTCACATTAAACAAAATAATGAATGTCTCACCCATGCCTATAGTAATTTTCAAGACTAAGGATGGGTTGAGAAGGCTTGGTTGGCAAGATCAACTGCCTTGTCCTCATGAAATGAATGTTGGTTCCGTATGTATCACCCTATGGGGCTGGAACCTAGTGAGAGGTTGCCAGGACAAACATAGATGTGGACTAGGGTCTAGTGAGAGACTACCAAGACAACCCATGTAAGGACCATGTGATGACACTCCTCCCTATTGTATTCTATCATCCCCTAGTTGTGTGTTCCCCTTTTGTTGTATGTGTGTGCCTCTAGAAGCGATGTAAGTGTGATATGTGATGTTGGTATTTTTAGCAGTGTTGTGTTGGAGTCATGTGTAGCCTTGGTATGTTATCCTACTATCATCTTGAGTGTTCTTTGTTTGTTGTGGGACCTTGTGTTATCTCTTAGCATGGGGGGTGAACCTTTAGGTTTGACATGGTCAAGTGGATTGTGCTTTTCCTCCATTGGGTTTCCCTTACTGTTGATCATTCGTGTGGTGGCTACTCCTGGTGATGTGGACTCCTGCACTTGTTCCAATTCGAGTGGACTATCTTTCATGTACTTGTATTGTACTATAAATAAGTTGTATCATGCATTGTACTCAAATGTATATTCTTCCTTATTGATCTCGGGGAAGCATTGTTGTACAAGTTGTAATGTTGTAATTGAATTGTTTAACTCTCTCTCTTGTAATGAAAAATGTAAATTATGTTTATTGCATATGTTAGTTAATTGAATTGATTTTGGAAGTTGTTATATTAATGACATGATATGGATAATTCTTATTGGTAGATCATTTAAATGTGATGGATTAAGTGAACTATATATTGTTAGATGAATCTTGTTTAATGAGATGATTTATTATTCTGGTTAGTTTGGTAATTAGATAGATAGTAATGTAGTCATAGAACCTTATAGGACTTAGTTGTAGATTCATGTTAGCATATGTTTTGCAATCTTAGTTTGTTGCACTTCAAAAAAAAAATTGTTCCATTTTTAAGTGTTGTAGTGTGTTGTCCTCTAGGGTTTTGTGGCATGGTGTTACACATGGTATCAGAGCCCAAGTTCTAATACTAGGTACTCTAGGTATATATATAGGATCCCATTATGTTGTCTTAGTTGCATAGATTCTAACTCTTATGTTTCCTTTGTTATCCTCATCTAACACCCTGAAACTTGTCCTTGGTGGTGTATGTGTAGGAAAATATCTATAGGTCGAGGTTGAGGTTGGGGATGTGGTAGAGGTCATGGTGGTGGCCATGGGGTCAACCGCCAAAACACCCCTCCTTAGAGTTCCCACAAGTCTGAACGTGAGGAACAACAAGGTTCCCAAAATAATCAGGGAGGTGAAGGTTAGAATCTGGGTCAGCCAGAGTTAGAGCGCACTTAGTTGCGTCATTTACTTGAGGAGGTTCTTGCCCACCTAGGTCCTAGACATGAGGGTGATTAGCTGGTGGTTAAGGAGAGAGAGGTCTCCTAGGAGGAGAGAGGTTACAGTACAGCATGAGGCTATCTTAGCTAGTCATATGAGGAATCTTTTGAG
>VDFB02071306.1:0-14879 GCA_007258455.2 Sequoia sempervirens
CATGAAATATATGTCTATTTCAACATCATTTCAAAATATGTCTATTTCGACATCACATAGAATTTATGTCTATTTCAACATCATTTCAAAATTTATGTCTATTTCAACATCAAAATTTTAAAGCATGAAATATCATAGTATCTCAAACCAAAAATATCAAACAAGATTACTGAGTTTCTTTTCAAGAAAGCAAGTGAAAAAAGGAGAGTTTTATTTCTTCCACATCCTCCCAAGTAACACTATCCTCTATGCACTGATCCCATTGGACCTTATACTAAGCAATATCTTTGCTTCACAACTTAACGTTGTGTCTATCTAGGATTCTAATGGGCTCCACTAGCACCACTCCTGGATCTTGTACCTACAATGATTCCCAATTAAGCACATGAGTCACATCAAGATGATATGGCTTAAGCAAGGAAACATGAAACACATTATGAAGTCGAGCCAAAGCTGGTGGTAGAGCTAGTCTATAAGCAACTGGGTTAATCACGTCCAAGACTTCAAATAGTCCCACATATCTTGGGGCCAACTTGGAAGACTTATCGAAAGCAATAGAACTCTTATGAGGTTTAAATCTCAAGAAAAAATTGTCCCCTATTGTGAATTGTCTAAGAGTTCGTTTCTTGTCAACATAACTCTTCTATTGTTTTGCCGCCTCTTTTAATATTCTCTTAATGATCCTCATTTTTTCTTCAATTTCCTTAAGCATTTCGGGTCCTATTATGATCCTGTCCTCCAATTTATCCCAATTGATGGGGGTACGACACTTTCTCCCATACAAGGCCTCAAATGGTGCCATGCCTAAGGATGTATGATAGGAGTTATTGTAAGAAAACTTTACCAAAGGAAAATATTCTTTGCACTTATACTGTTGATACATACAATACATTCAAAGGAGGTCTTCGACTACCTGATTCACCCTCTTCATCTTCCCATCAGTCTAAGGATGATAAGTCGAGCTGAAATTCAATTTAGTCCCCAATGCTGCATTTAAGGTCGTCCAAAACCTTAAGGTCATCCATGTGTCCCTATCATAAATGATAGTCTTTGGCACTCCACGCAAATGAAAGGTCTCCTAGAAAAATTTCTTAGCTAGGGTCAACAATCCATCCTTAAGGTTTCCCAAAATGAAGTGCGCAACCTTGGTCAACTTATCAATCACAACCCCTATACAAAATCCATACTGATCACCTACCAATTATAATCAGGTATGTCATGAGGATACAATAACCTGGTTGGGTGTGCATGCTCAATCTTGACCCACTAGCACTCCAAGAATTTGGCTATGTACTCCACTACATCCTTCTTGAGTTTAGGAAAAAAATATAGAGTCTTCAACTCCACAATCATCTTGGATACTTCAGGGTGTCCTGAATAAGGTGCATTGTGAACTTCTTCCAAAACTAGCTTCCTCAACTCTCTAGAGTCAAGAATATACATTCTTCTCTGGTACCTCAAAATACCATCTAGTTTTACCTTGTACCCATCAAACCGATGATAGGAAGGATTTTCTGCTAGGGCGTTCTTCACTCTTTCATAATGTTCATCCCCTAGCAAATTTTGAATTACTTTCCACCTCAAGTTAGACCTTGTTGAGATCATGGTTGTCATATTTCTTCGTCTACTAAGAGCATCAACCACTCTATTCTCCTTTCCTTTTATGTATTCAATTCCAAAGTCATACTCACTAAGGAATTCTAGCCACCTTCTCTCTCGTGCATTGAAATTTGGCTGGGTAAATATGTATCTCAACCCAAGTGGTCTGTCTTGATTTCAAATGGCTTTCCCAAAAGGTAATGCCTCCACATCAGTAAGGCATGAACTATGGCTGCCAATTCCAAATCATGAGGTTCATAGTTTACTTCGTGCTGCTTAAGCTTTCTTCATTCATATGCCACTACTTGTTTATCTTGCATTAATACTACTCCTAATCCTTCTCTTGAGGCATCTATGATTATTGTGAATCTCCCATTAGGATTAGGGATAGTTAACACTGGTCCTATCATGAGCCTCTCCTTCAAGATTTGGAATTCTTGCTCACATTTCTTGGTCCATTCAAACCACATTCCCTTCCTTTGGAGTGAGGTAATAGGAGATGCAATCTGGGAGAACCCTTGCAAAAAATTCCTATAGTATCCTGTGAGGCCCATGATTCTATGGAATTCTAACACATTTTGAGGCACTGTCCATTCCACGAATGCCTTGATCTTTTTGGGGTCTATGGAGACTCCTTTCACTAAAATGATATGGCCCAAATAGTGCACTTTGTCCTGATAGAATGAGCACTTGGACAACTTCCCAAAGAGTTTCCTTTCTCTCAGTCATATCCTTAAGTGCCTATCATGCTCTTCGAAAGTCTTTGAGTAGACTAAGATGTCATTAATAAAGATCAGAAAAAATCTTCCAAGTAGTCTTTGAATACACTATTCATAAGGTTCATAAAGGTTGTTGGTGCATTAGTTAAATTGAAGTTACCTCTGTGAACTCGTAATGTCCATACTGAGTTCTAAATGTAGTATTCAAAATATCTTTTTCCTTAATCCTCAATTGATGGTTCCTCAATCTGATATCTATCTTGGAGAACACCATTGCTCCCTTTATTTGATCAAACAACTCACCAGTCCTTGGGAGTGGGCGTTGGTTCTTGATGGTAACCTTGTTCAACATTCAATAATCTATACACAGACACAAAGTTCCATCCTTCTTTTTCACAAAAATAACCGGTGCTCCCCAAGGAGACACATGGGGTCTGATGAGTCACTTTCCCAAAAATTTCATTAGTTGGGATTTCAACTCATAAAGTTCTATAGTGGTCATTGGATAATGTTCCTTAGATTGAGGCTCAGCTCCTGGGACTAGGTCGATGGAAAAATTGAATTCCCACTTCGGAGGCAACTCCGTAGGTTCTTTAGGGAATACATCTTGGAACTCCTTTAGAATAGGGTAGTCATCTAAATGTGGCTCCTTCTTTCCAGGATTAATAACTTGCACTGCATAAATTGCACACCCCTTCCAATGAGCCTTCTTGAGCTGCATTACAAAAAATTGTCTAAGCTCTAAGGGTCTCTGCATTCCACAAACCTCAACTCATTTTCCATAATCATCCAGACAGTTAACTACCTTATCCTCACAATTCACTAAAGCTTTATGCTTAGTTAACCAATTTATTCCCAAAATTACATCATATGAGCCTAGGGGTGCCACATACAAGTTGACTTGAGTTTAAAAAGTTGGAAGTTCTAACTCACTACAAAAGAGACAGGTATCTACCCTTCGCTCTGATCAATTACCATATTGGATAGTCCATGTCTAATGGGTATCTTAAATATTATTCTAGGATCTAAAAAACATTATGTAGCTCCAGTATCAATTAAGATAGAGATAGATTAGCCATAGAGATTACTCGTTAGCTAAATTGGAAAATCCTGATATTCAGCTTGTCTGTTGTCCATTGCAACGTGGATCTAGTGATTCTGCTAATAGCTTCCTTCCCTTTAGGATTTCGTTCGTTGAGGAAAAATCGAGGCATAATGGTCACCTCCACAAGTATAACATTCATCTTGAGGTCCTTTATGACCTCCTAGCATGTCCTCTCTAAAGCCCTTCTACTTTTGGTCGTCCTTATCCTTAATTTTTTTTGATTTCTTGTTCTTTCCACCATTACCATCTTCACCTTTGTCTTGCAATTCACTTTCCCTCTTGAGATTACGTATTTGATGTCTCTTGTTTCCCTTATGAAATTTCTTATTTCCATACCGAGGCTAAGAACTTGAATGACTAAGAAGATTTGATAATTGTTGCAGCTTATGTTCCTATTTGGTGGCTTTTTGAAAAAAATTATTCATGGTCTGAGGTTCTTGCATATCCACCTCAATTCCTATGTGGGGTTTGAGTCCCATTATAAATTTCTAGATACATAACCATTCATCTCCCTGATACTGAGGCACATACTTCAATAAGTTTGTGAACTTTTCCCAATATTGAATTACAATCATATTTCCCTGGGTTAAGTTCTAAAATTCTAGCATTTTCTTGTCAAAGAAAAGGTGTGGTAACCATCTTTTCCTGAAAGCTAGGAGGAAGATTTCCCAAGTGATCTCCCAAGTGATCTCAACAAGCTATAGATTTCATTCTAACTTCTTATTATCCCACCATGTCGCTACTTCACCTGAGAGATAATACGTAGCCCATGCCACCTTAGTTTGTTCAGAAATGTTACAGAGCCCAAAATATTCCATTTCTATAATCCAAGATTTAGCTCCAATTCCAATTGCTTTACCATTGAACTTGGGCGATGCTATTCTTTTGAGTTCTTTTCTAAGTTCTTCCTCAATTCGCCCTCGTGGACTTTCCCCTGGACCACCGTTTCCTTGATTTCCTTTTGCATTCATGTGGTCCTGATCCTCACATGCCACTCAAACTTCTTTCTCTATGTGGTCCATGTGAGACTCTTGTCGATTCAGAAGCTCTAGAATCTACTCCAATCTCTTGTTCAATTTGTTATTGGGACCACTACCAACCTTGTCTTTCCTGGTGGTCACCATGATGTCTCACACTTATCCTGCGACACAATCACATTTATCACATATCAACACAAGGTTCAATGAATAAATGTTCTTATGCTACATCACATAATTTTCATATGCATACATCCTTCAACATAGAAGACATACACATTCAAGCAAGATACACACATTTTAGAGTCTCTTATTGAACACACCAAAAAAATATTATCTAATTTTATTTATATTTAGGGTGATTCAATAGATTCTTATTTATATTAGGCTTTGAGTTACATCATTTTGATTTCTTGGTATCATAAAGAGGACATTCCTCTAGATCATCATCCAAGTTTACATCAAAATTTACAAAAGAGGATGGCTGAGCACGTAGGCTCTTTATTTACTCTTTGGTCAACAATTAGGTCCACACCCTAGAGGCTAGTCCCAGATTGCGGAAGGATTTTTGATCTTTGGTGTTCACCTCTCCTCAATCTTCAAGCCTCTCTCTTACTTGAGTCACGTAAGAGCTTGGGCTAGAGTTTTGTCATCGGGAATTTCTTGTGGAACCTTTGACTTGGCATTTCCTTCCTTTACATCATTCTTGCATGGGGTTCTAACAATTTTCCCTTTCCTTCATCCTACCTTTGACCTTCCCATTCTTGCATTCAATTCAGGTTTGGTCAATTCTCAAGACTTCCAGTTTTTGGTCAAGGGTAAACTACCCTAGTCAACTATGGTAGACTCAAAAGGCCTAGAGCTAAACCTTAAGCTCTAATACCAATTTTAATAACCCATTCCAAATTATTACTTAATTAATATTATTGTAAATGACACATGAATATAATCCAATTTAAAAAGACAACACTAGTGGCTAAAGTTGTTGAGTTGAAAGCCAACCTCCACAGGACCGAAGATCACTGCATGCAAATAACCTATCAGGGAAAAAAGACATTCCGGACAAAAGGCAAAGGGGTGCTCTCAAAGCTAAAAATGTATTAATCAAAAAGATAAATTACAATGATGAATCCTTATAAAAGGATATTGTGCAACCCTAAAAGAAACCTAATAGGTAGACATTTAATAATTAATATAATTATTAAATGTCACAAAATACAAACTAAAGTGAAATCTTAAGAGAGGAATAAAGGTAATTTAATCAACATGATTAAATTAAAACCTTTACTCTAACACCCCCTTAAGATGAGCAAAAGTCGATTACAAACATGTGCAGAAAAGAAAAAGGTAACTACAATGCAAGAGAAAGTAAACTTGGGTCCGGCAACAAGGCTGATCATGTACCCAATTACAGCAAATCTCATAAAGTGGAGAAATAGAGAAATCCTCATGGGAAATACTCTACTCCAAAAGGAGATGAAAAGAAATAAATGCACTAATAGCAAAAGGATAGGAGGTGGATAGCATAGAGACCCCCATAGACCCAACTTCTATCATATAAGTATTACATATACAATGGTCTCCATAGGAGAAAAGAAAGAGACTAGAAGGCCCCCCATGATGAAGAAACTCTTGTAGCACATATGGATGCCTGAGGTAGAATCTAGAAAGAGATCCTGAAGCGGCATATAATATTCCTCCCCTTGGGAAGAAACGGATCCAAAGGACAATGTTGAAAGAAACCCTGTGAAAAGAGAAGAACCAAGATGTCTCAAGATGTGTGCCATGATAGGATGCTGAAGAATCTCTGTCTAACGAAACAAAAGATGTCAAATCAAAGCCCGGAACTAAAGATTCTGAACTACAACCTTTGAATGCACAGATGATGGTGGGCTAAAGATGGAATATGCTGTCAACAAAGAGAAGCTGAAAATCCTTAAAGTAATCCTCTAGATCTGCAATATAGGACTCTACAAACAAAGATGAAATGCCTGCAAGATAAGAATCCCAAGTAGCCATGTCTGAAAGATGTATGATGTCCTGCTTAGCTGAATCAATAGGAGCCAAAGAAGAGGCAATATCAAACTAATCAAGAACAACAGGAGATGTTGATGCATGTATAATCTCAGTCTGAAGAGTAGGAACTATGAGACAAGCCTCTGATTCATCGGAATATGTAAGGGTGTCTAAATACTAAAGTTCCTTTAAAGTATCATGATCAAAGGGTGCATTCTCTCTCCAACCAATGGGTACAAGACAATCTGAAGTAGGATCCTTTGGGAATGGAGAAAGACTAGGGTCTCCATAGATCTCCCAAAGACGTGTCCAAAGTGAGTGAGGACAATCAATGCCCGATATAACCCACACAGTGTCAGAATCAACACTAGACCGTATAAGTCCTACTATGTGATTTCTAATGATATCCCAAGCTAGTTTTCTTTTTGAAGTTGTTGGTTCAGGTATGAGATCATACAAATAAGGCAAAATATTAAGCCACCTACAATGTGTAAGTATGCCCTTTGCCCATGACTCATAATTACCCCGTTTTAGAAAAATAACTGAAGGGTGAGTAGAAAAACCCATGATAACTCTTCAAATTAAAAAATTGAGAGTAACTGACCTCAATACTGATAAATCATATCAAATAAATCCATCCCACGCAAACAGATCATTTCCAGGTGCCAAAATGTCCAAGTAATTAACAGATGTGTGAAAACACAAAAACTAAATAAAAAGTACCTGGGGAAGATTCTGGAAAAATAAATTGTAGATCTGGAAAGTTCACAGAAACATCTTTCCAACACCTATTCGTTTGCTAAAAACAGATCCATATGCAAAAGATATGGCTCCGGGAGTGCAAAAAGTTTGTTCTGACTTTGACTGAGAAAAAACATCAAAACTGAAAAATCAAGAAATCAGACCTGATCCATTAGAACGACACTGGAACCAGCTTTCCAATGCCCATTTTCATTTGAAAATACGAGTTAAAACGTCTGAAATATGCCCGTTTTACTAAAAGTACCCATTTAGGCTTTAAACCAAAAATATTCAGCTAAACCTTCATGCACGAAAATCGAGGCAAAAATAAAAAAGGGCACGAAAATTGAGGCAGCTCAAAATTGATGCAGCCACCCAAAAAATGAAACAAAAATCATCTTGTCCGTACGGATCCGTACAATCGTACGGATTTTTTGGCCTTTTTTAAAGATTCCCCAAAAACACTAAAAAATCAATTTTCAGCAAACCCTATCATATTTTATATGAAAATAGGGGTTTTTGGGCCTTCTGAGCGAATCTGTGAGGTCCTTTTTTTATTAGCATGCACCATTTGAGAGATCAAAGTGAAAATTTCTTAAAAAAATGATGGAAAACCCCTCCGATCTGGCAAAAAAGAACTGTAATGAAACCCTTGCACAGAAAAAAAACTCTGTAAGTTGATATCTTAAAAAAAAAAGCAAGCAGCCACAGATCTGGAGCTCTGATACCATGTAGAAGTTGTGAAAGCCAACCTCCAGACCCCGAAGATCACTGCATGCAAATAACCTATCACAGAAAGAAGAGATGGAGACAAACAAGCAAGGGTGCTTTGAAAGCTGAAAAATGTATTCATCCGAGAGAGAGATAAATTACAATGATGAATCATTATAAAAGGATATTGTGCAACCCTAAAAGAAACCCTAATAGGTAGACATTTAATAATTAATATAATTATTAAATGTCACAAAATGCAAACTAAAGTGAAATCTTAAGAGAGGAATAAAGGTAATTTAATCAACATGATTAAATTAAAACCTTTACTCTAACAAACTCAATCATAGCTACACATGTCCATTTAAAATGAGTCAAGATTCTTATATTCACTTCAAAAATCAAATTACAATATCTAGTTTCACTTGGATCCTAAGGCCACAATGTCATTACATAGTACATTTTCTATCAAGTACATAAATGATTTTTATATAAAGTTAAAACGATGAGCAAGAGCGGGAGTAGGAGCTCAGGCGGGAGCGGGAGTTTGAATGGCATTGAGGGAGACTCTAAGGAAGACGTCAAGGGAGATTTAGAGGATTAAGATGCAGATGTTGGATTCCTTCTTTGCATTCTTTGCAATTGGGTCCTCCTTGCATCTTGTGCAATGTGCAGGAGGTGCTGCGAGGGTGTGGCCCTATTTTTTGATGTTTTTTGGGATGACATTCTCAACACAGCTAGAGCCTATGTTGGTGCATGATGCCTTGAGGATGTGCCTATTCTTTTTGCATGGGGTGCTCTGGGGCCATTGCTATGGTTGAATAGTTGGGTGCAATGGCTTTCTACAACTTCTTTGAGCCCTTTATTCAATGGAGATGTGGATTTTGGTTCAGAAGGGGACTATTTGGAGCATGTGGTTGCTAAGTGTATGGCTACTGGTGGATGTTGGCCTCTCCTCTTCTGCATGTTGGTATTGGTGGTTCCAATCATGTGGGTTCTCTCAACTTGCTAGGGGAATCTTTTGTTGCATCCCTCTCTTTTTAGGGATGTGGTGTTCCTATTGTTGGCGAAGCTTACCTCTTTGGTGGGGTTCTTTGTGTTTAGGTTTGGGTCCTCTTTTTAGAGGTATTTTTTTGTTGGCTAGGGTCCTCTCTAGTTTATTCTTGTGGGGTTTCCCCTTTTTGACTTACCTCTATGTTGCAGAGTTGTGTTGTTTCTTGAAGGTGTTTTGTTAGCTGGGTGGTTTTCTTGTTCCCAGTTTTTGTTTCCTCTTGTTTCTTGTTTTTGGCTTTTGGTTGGGCCTCTTTACAAGCTAATCTTGAATCCCATATGTATTTCAACCTTAATCGTGTTATGTTGAGTTTGTAGCTATTTCTTGGTTTTAATATTTTTTTCCACAACTTGTTCCTGGTACAAAGGTTTTCAAAGTATGCTATGGTTGCTTGTTTGGATGTTGTGTTGGATTTATCCTTAGACCCTATGGAGGTGGGTTCCTTTCCTCTTGAGGTGGATTTGGAAGGTGAAGGTCTTTGGTTCCCTCAATTGTTGATCCTATGGAGGTGGTCGCTTCTCCTATGGAGGTGGAGGTTGGATTTTATAGGCTGTAGTGAATTAGTTGGTTGTGATATCCTTTCCAGTAGAGGGGAGCTCTCTCCTTTAGAGGTGAAGGTTGAGTTGGTTTCCTAGTACCAGGTGAGCTTGTGTTGTAGGGATGCTAAGTTCTTGTGTTTTTTTGCTTCCTTCCCTTTTGTGGTGGGCAGTTGTTGCAAGATGGTTATTGGGCTTCTATGGTCATTTGTGGTGTTTAACTCCCCTACTGAAATGGGTGTGTTGGATTTTTGAGAGTTTTTGATTATGGGTTTGATGGTGTTCTACACCATTAAGTTAGCGATCTCTTTTGGCTCTATGGTGTTTCCCATGAGCGGTTGGTATGCTGATGCTTGGTAGATGCAAACATTTTATTTATGTATCTAAGGGTTTCTAGTCCCAATTAAAACTAGGTTGTAAAGGGTTCCTGGACCCTTGCTTGTTTGAATGATGTAGCTAGTGTAGTTGTGTTTCATCTTTTCGCAGTTGCTTTTGGCTTGTTGATTATATGTGTTTTATATTTATTGCAGCTTGCCTTCCTTTGATAGGGTTGTGGGTCCCTTCAAAACTATTATGTACTGGGTTTTGGGTCCTCTCAAAACCTATTTTTCCCTTAATAAAAAAATAGACTGTAATATTCTGGTGAACAACTAAGTTTATTCAACACTCGCCTTTGTTGGTGGATGAGAACATGGTTGAATCACTTTACCACCCAACCATGAAGCTTACACTTCCCTGGTATTCTTTCAACTTGAAGAATTCTTGACCATGCACGAAAAGTTTAGCAAGAGAACAACTTGCAAGGTGGATTTTGGTGCATGCCCAAACATCAACATGCAATTTCTATTTGTATGCTAGAAACAAAAGTGCTAGATCTATGCTAGGAATGGTAGAGAGTGAAATCACAAAGTTCATTCGTGCATACATAATGAACAATATTTCTTGGCCAAGTATAACAGGTATGTTGCAAAAACAACAAACAATAGGTTATGGTAAAGGAAACGTATACTCTCTAACTCCATTTTAGTATCCATCCTAGAAGGTAGCTTTCTAATATAACAAGTTTCTACCCTTTAGTAGCAACTACCCATAGATGCTAGTTAATTAAGGTATCAATGTTCTATTCAAGTATCAAATACCCATTCATAAATGTCTTCAAGAAGAGACATAATACAAATTTATACTCAAACAGAAAATTAGAATTGATGATTCATAGAGTATTCCAATAATTAGTCATATCATTCTTATGACTAGTTTCTACTTAACAACTTAAGCATTTTTCTTTAAATTGTACTAAAATAAAAGAAGGTATGTCACAAGTATGTGTATGTACATAGACGAAGTCTATGTGCATACACATATATGGACCTACTAATGTTTAAGTTTGTGCATACATTTTTAAATAATCTTTAATTCATATTGCAATTGTAGATAGTGTTCTAATTGTCGTTACATTGTCAAGTTAAGAAAAAAAAACAAGTATTATGCTAACAGTTTCACACATACTATTTAAGTATTTTCACTACTTTGTTTACATAAAATTTTAAGTACTTAAAGAACATTCACTGTTTAAGCAAATCAAGTACTATTTCTTACTATATTGTTGTAAAACTAGCTATTTGGATATGTACATTCATGGTTTGAACAAAAGAAATGTTGTTTCCTACTAAACAATTGCAAAAGTATCTATTTGCATATGTACATTCATGGTTTGAACAACATAAATTTTGTTTCCTACTAAACAGTTGCAAAACTAGTTGTTTGCATATGTACATTCATGGTTTGAACAGATGAAATGTTGTTTCCTATTAAATAGTTATAAGAAAGTTGCTCACTTATGTACATTCATCATTTAAACAATTATAAATCATGATGTTTTAGCTATAAATATGACTTTTAAACTCAACAGAGTTGCATGCAAAAGAACATCCACATTCCTTTTCAAAAAATCAGATATATGTAAAATAAAATATTGTCATTTGGTTTGTTACAGATCTATAGCTATCCACATGAGAAATGATCATTTTAAAAGCATTTGTTCATTGTTAACAGAAGAAACAAAATGGTTCTTTCACATTGTTCAGAAAGTATTCAAGTCACAATTGCCCTGTTTCATACATAAGGAAAGAATAACTAATATTCAAATAATATTCATGCCTTATAGGTTGCAATAACAACTATGGTGCTTGGTGTCAACCAATCCTCAAAGGGTCGAGATCCACCTTCATCATTAATATATAAGAAATTTTCCCATTTAGCTTACTATTTTAATACCATGCATGCCGAGACATCCTACATGCTGACCTTGTATGTATTCAATCATGGATTTCATGCCACTGTTCTCATCGAACGGGGTCGAATCATTACCAAAAGACACCCTTTATACATTGCAAGGCTTAGAAACATTTGACACAACCCCCTTTGTTGTTATTATCCCATTCGATAGCATGGTTGGGATAAAATACAAGAAAATGCAATATTTAGAGGGGTCTCCTAGATCGTAATCAATCCTACACAAAAGAAATAACGAAAAAAATTTAGACTGTCATTGGATTTAAATCTAATAGCCATACTAGCTATACATTTTAAAGGCTAAAAAAATTAAAGACCGGGCTCTTGAGGCTCGTCGAGCCTCAGCCAACCACTAAGGAGGAAACAAACCTTAAGAAAATAAAACACAGGGTTATAAACCCTCCTTCATGGGATCACTAAACAATCCACAACAATGTATCTTCTTTATAATATATAGTGGAACAAAATAGAAGTTTTGATGGCCATTGCATAGCTTGTACGCGGGTGTGATTTTAAAGAAAACAACCTGAAATTAACTTTCTAAGGCTCGACTTAGCTCAGAGAGCTAGCCGCATGGATTCTAAAGAAAAGAACTCATACTTTACAATGTAGGCCGAGCAACCCACAATGGTTGTCACCATGCCATTTGGACCAAGGCAATGAAACTTACTATAAAATTTTAAACAATTGACATACAAAGTGATGGATATCATTCAATAATAAGGAATGAAAGACAAAAAATCAAGCTTTGTATTCTTTGCAAGGTTCAGATTACCTCAAATATTGCAATCGATTAAGTTATCTCTGGATTTTTCCCACGAGTTTCTCTGCTTTTTCCTTCCCAACGACCTACTTCTTCCTATGCTTTTTTTTCCCATACTGCCTGTGTGTTCAAAATGGAAACAACAATCTATATTTTGCATGCCTCTAGCAAAGGTGTTATGGCCTTTCCTCTGGCCACTACATATTCAAATAAAATTATTAATTTCATTGCAGTCCATATTTCCATAATCTTATTTGATTTAATTAACAACCCGATATTAGAATTCTATTGGTTATCGAATTGAATTCAACACATTTAAGTTTAAATATGCATTCAAATATATATATATATATATATATATATGTATGTATGTATGTATGTGTGGGTGTGTGTGTATATATTATGTGTTTATTTAAATGGTTCCATTCTTATTTACGATACTTTATACTATTGCATAAACACATTTATATATACATTTATATATATATATATATATATTATTGTATGTATGTATTTGAATCTTATTTACATACATGTATATATGTATATGTGTATATATAATTTCATGTATAATTGTTTGTTGTGCTTACAATTTCCATACATTATTACTTACAATACAGAGCTTAAACTTAAATTTGAGGATATATATATATATATTTATATTTAAAAAGGAAGTTTCTTTCGTTTCTTCAAACACAAAGTTCAAATAGACAACTTTTATATCTACAACCCATATATTTTCAAACACTAAAACAATTTAAATCAAGAGATTTTGTTCTCTGATATATTTAATTCGATTCAAATGGAAGTCATCATGCCTTTTGTGGTGTGTGCACCTAGATTCTAACTAGCTTACTGTTCGATCTGACTAAATAATCCTACTTCAACCGTATTCTCATCCTTCAACCTGTCACCCTGCAACTGCACACACTTGCACTTGCAAATTGATCAGCAATGTTTAATTCTTGATGACATATAAAAATTATTTCCAAAAATTCACAAAGTCAATTATCAGTCAACTCCTTATATTCAATTTTCAAATATTCTAGAATATCTATTTAATATTTAATTGAATTTCATCAATAATTCAATTTTCCATATTTAAATAAATATGAAATAAAAATTGGGTTATGTCAAAAAAGGTAGGAGAAAATATTTCCAAGGAAATATCTTGGTCAAGGTTTTATGCTCAAGGTATACTTTAACCTATTTCTTTCATGATATATTGGAGGGCATGTAAAAATTAGAGTTTGTTGTTGGAAACCAAGGAGACTAAATTTATGCCTAGGAAGGAATCAAGGTATCACCCCCAAAGTACTTTGTACAAGGAGAAAAAAATTACTTGAAGAATGTCTCGATCCATTGACCTCATAGAGGGTGGATAGTCAAAGTTGGTTACAAGTTTTACCTTAGTTGTTATTGGAATAACATCTTGGACTACATCAAATCTTAGTGATAAAGATGGAGATGAGATATCACTTAGAGAGTCTTGGATTGTAGATTTTTACTCCTCTAAAAATTAACACCTAATCTTGATTTTGTAGGTGAAATTTGTGCCTCCCAAAAGTTTTCATGTGAAATCATTTAGTTAGCTATCACTTAGGTTGCACTTTCAAGGATGGGTAGACCTTTAGGTATTAACTTAGGAACACTTAGATGTTTGAGGAGACCTCAAAACATAAACACAGTGATATCTCATTATGTTAGGAAGAATAAATAGCAATATTCCATCCTAGAAACACTTCAAGTAACTTGAAATGGGATTTTTTAATGTTTTAACACAAAAATACTTTAAGTCACTTACATAAAATTGAGTCATTGCCTCCATGAGACATCAATGTGTGTTCTTCAATATTTTAAGGATGTGAACCATTTTTCCATAGGAGTTCCAAATTATTTTTTAGTGGAATTTTCAATAATGACGATGGTTGAAAGTGTATTTATTGCTTAGAAATTTATGGTCTTGAATTTTTTTGAGGATATGAATTGTGTAGACATGAGAGGCTTTGGATAATGGTTTTATGGGAGTTCTATAGTAGAACATAGTTGTGTTTGATAGTTTATCTTCTTGGTTTCGGAGATGGTGATTCTAATTTTTCTTTAGGGATCTCTTGACAATTAGATTTCTTTGATTGTGTTAAGTATGTTTTTGATCTTTATATAGATGTATGGTTGATTATGATACCATGTAAATCTCTTGTGTGTATAGTTAGAGTTTTGGCATAATATAGTTGTGTTAAAAAAAATGTCATAGGTTTATCATGATGTTTTGGTATTTCTATATCACTTTCAATGGGAGATTTGGTAATAATATGTTCTTTTTTTCTACGATTGGACTCTCTAGACTAGCCGATTGGAGTCACAAAATG
>VDFB02071307.1:0-13076 GCA_007258455.2 Sequoia sempervirens
AGGTTGAGATTAAAGGGACCACCTTCTAGCGGACCCACGTGATATTTTGATGGGGCCCACATGCAAATGTAACTTGAAATAGGTGAAATGATAATTGTAAATAGGCCTTTTTTCATTCAACACACCATTGTTTGGCAGGAAAATACAAATGTGAAAATCAATCACCACAATTCAATGCATTCAATATACACATTCGAATGATTTTATAAGAGGAAATTTCCAGTGTCATTTTCATTACGAATTCTCTTATGCTTTCACTGCATATCCTCTACAAAATTCACCTCTGTACATATAACAAAACAAAAACATTTTATAATTCATATGTACGACTAAATTTATGCAAGCCACCTATATTGTCAATTACACCAAATATAAAATTGATTTCCTATAAGCCACGATAGAACTCGGGCATAATTGGCCATTGCAAAATGAAATGACATATTGTTTCCCATGAAGATTCAATTTTCACATTCCAATGATTTTATAAGAGGGAATTCCTTATATATCCTCTGCAAAATTCAGAGCTTACTAAGGCAACCTATGCACATTACTCTTAAAAGGGAGCTTATTCATGTTGGTACACCCAGAATAACTAAATTCATGTTTTTATTTATCAATATACCGGATTTACATTTATGTTGTCTATTTCATTATTCAATATACTCTTTTATATTTATGTACTCAATGTCTACATTATTTTTAGCCATACAAAATATTTAGTTTTGACTTAGCTGTTCAAATGATCATTATATCCATTATGTAATCATATCACAACATACAATATATTTATCTATTTTCTTCCACTTATTTTATGAGTTTCAATAATTAGATTACATATTTGTATATACATATACATATACATATACATGTAATTAATAACAAGAGATTTTATATACATATACATGTAATATATACAAATATATACACACATGTATATGCATATGTATGTATGAATGTATATGTATACATGTATATGTATATACATAGACATGTATATTTATATAGATATACATATATTTATTGAAAGTCGTAGCACGAAGTATATGCACAATACACATTGTCAAATAGATTCGTGCAACGGTTGTCAATAAATATATGTATATGTACATGTATATGCATATAGATATACATGTATACACATACATATATATGTATATATATGTCCTTTCTATTGCACTCTATCATGTATGGTGCCATCATATGTAATACACACTGCTATTTTCAGCTTCATACCAAGGATCAAAACATTGTGGATTTTAATGCTCCAATCAAAACTCATATTGTTGTGCATGCAATATTGTAAGGATGATTTGATGTGGGAATGTTACAAGTACCGAGTACTACCCTCGTTTATTACAATTATTTTGCAAGCAAGTGGGAGCATGGAGAGGTGAATCAAGTATGTGGATTATCAACATACCAACAAAGTTGTGTTTGTTAACACAATAAAATTTGTATAGAACATTTCTCACAAAATAACTTTTATATTATTTTATTTTTTAAGAGTATACATATATTCATAAATAAATACTTTCTTATCAGATGCTTATTTCATTGGAGGAATATATTTATTAGCATAGCATTGGTCTCTTAATGGCAGGAATGCAAGGACTTGTCTATAATCAATAGAAGACATTCAACGTTAATGATAGGTAAAGTCTATGACTTTACTTTGGCAATAACCTAGTAATACTGAAAAAATGTGTCTTTTTATATATATGGCTGAAAGTTAGATGAAATGAGCAATAGTATACAATAATTATGAGATTAGTTAGTATTAGATTAATTATATGTTTGCATGTATACACACACACATACACACACACACACACACACAGAGATATATATATATATATATATATATATCTACATGTATATACATATATACATATATATATATATATATATATATTGATAGGTATATATGTACATACATATATATGGTTATGCATATATGTATGTACATATATAGCTATATATATGTGTGTGTCTATGTGTATATATATAATTAATCTAATAATTAACATGTAGTTTCATTAATTTTTTATACTCATAATTGATAAGAATATATCATTCTCTTCATATGCCTTCATCAAACCACGCGTATGGGTTTACCTAACCACTGGTTGCCGAGCATCTTTAATCCCTAAACTCATCATCTCCAGTGGATTTTTTGGTAGGTTAGTATTTGTAGACAATCATATATTCTTATTAGATTGTGTGTGTGTGTGTGTGTGTATATATATATATGCATACAATATGATAAGAATATATCATTGTTTGCAAATATATATATATATAATCTTATAATATAATATCACTGTCTGCAAAAAAAATATCGTTGTTTGCAAATTGTGTTTGCAAACAAAGTTTTGTGATTATTTTTTATTGACAAAGACTGAAACATAGTGTAATTAGTGAGACCACATAAAATAGAAGGTTGAAACCATCATCAAACATATAAGGCATACAAATTCAAGGTTCCAATAACAAATAACAACATTAGGACATTTTATAATCATATCATAGTTATATTTTGAATCAAACTGCAATAATTGATTGGGTGGTGTGAGAGAAAAACATGGCTCGAACATACTTGAAACATATGAAAATATTACTCAAAGCTTGTATTGATCTTCTCCCCTTAAACATATGTGAGGTTTGAAACATAATTACATCAACATTATCACATCTTATAATCATATCACAGTCATAACTTAAAGCAGATAAACAGATCTTATTTGCAAACCAAATCACCAAAATATACTACTACATCGATCAAAAAACAAAATTGAATATGCACATAATCAACTGTCCATATTTCTAGGAAAAGGAGGTGGCATGATAAATCCGCCAATAGCTGAGTCAGGTCCACTTGTAGAAGGTGATACTTGGTTAATACCTCCTTGAAGGCATGTTTCTATTTGAGCAAGTAATGTCTAGCTTGCATCAGCAATCAATCCCATTTGTTGTGAGCCACTCCCAACCTACATATTGTTGATGGCTATAAAGGTTGGTGACAAAATGCTCATCATATCAAGCAGGATAGGATGTTGGGAGGGTATAGGATCCCCCACTGTAGACTTACATTTTCTCTTCTCTACTTGTTTTTCTTTCTTTTCTGTTACCTTTTGTAGATGTTCAGCCTTGGCCTGCTCCTATCTAATGGCTTTCTCTCACATTCTTATCATTTTATGCTCATCTTCTATCACTTTCCTTGCTTGCTTCTTAGCCCTTGTTGCTTCCTTTATAATTGCTTCTGCTTCACGGTCTGCCTTTCTCTGCAACATCTGCTCCTTACGTTGTTGCAACTCCTCTTGCCTTTTCTTCTCTGCCTCTTGTTGGCTGAACAATTCAATGAAGGCGTCAGATGTTAGTACTTGGGACTGCCTACTAAGGCGAAGCACTCCCGAACGACCTCTCCGTGATGTTCCTCGCACCCTCTGCACTGGAAGTTTCAAGAATTTATTGTTTGGTCTTGTTGTTTTCGATCCATCATGTGGGGTGCATTGCAAAAACTCAACTTCTTCCTCACTAATAGCATTGTCATCTTCACTTTGACCATCACTATGCTCTTGCAAATTCCTTGCATTAGTGAAGTAATGTATTACTTCAGCTGGATCAACGTGTGGTGGGGAAGGCATAGAGAGGTTGACTTCTTCCTCAGTTGGATTTATTTGCACTCCAAGATTTGTGGCTGCTTCATGCATCCATTCCGGTTGGCTAACTTGAGTTGGAAAACTTAGGCCTGCTGATGTAGTGGTTGTATCTTCAGTGCAGGGTACAATAACTGGTTGAACTTCTGGTTGGAAATCTGTAAAAACTTGTTGGATTTCTAGTTGAATTTGTGTTGTAGCTTCATCACCCCCATTGCATTCTGCTGCAACATCACTTGCCACTTCCCTTGCATCGTATTCCCTCACAAAACCATCTATTACATCCTCATTGTAACCAAGAAGATGCAAGCATTTCTCTGCTGCCATAACATCGTCTTCAACTTCCATTGTAACTAGTTCATCTTCTGTTGTAGGAGTTGCAACATCATCTTCAACAAGATAGCCCTCACTTGGGCCCATGTCGTTTTCAAGGGCTGACTGATTAAGAGGCCAAATTCTTGTTCTGCGGAACCCACTAACAATGTTGCTTGGTTTGAAGGCTTTTCTGAAAGCTTGGCTTGCAAGACTTCCAACTCTTCACGTCCAATATCAATATGTGGGTTTGCAGCTTGCCAAATGGTTCTTTCCTCTCTAAAATATGCCTCGAATGGAGCAAAAACGCTAACATCCAATGGCTGTTGCTTGTGACTGGTATGAGCAGGCAGCGTTAGCAGGTCTATTCCTAATTTTTTTGATTCTTCAATGGTCTTGAAAGCCATGTGGCTGCCATGACCGTCAAAATAAGAAAAAGAACCACTACATTTTATACGGTGAACTTTGGCGGATAATGGCACCTACGTGGTCTAACATTTGAAAATAGTTCCTTTGTCATCCATGCATGTTCTTGAACTTCCATCAATGCCCCTACCTCACAATTAATGATATACTTCTGCATGTGCCTCTTTGATTTAAACAGGTAGAACCCGGGGATGCTTATCCCAGCCACACTTACACAAGCCAGCACTGTGATCCACTCTCTACTTTTTGAAACCAAATGTGGTACACATTTTGTACCCAATTTGGTAATAGCTCTGTATACAGTTCTACGCACGAATACCCGATCTCGCCAGCAGTTCCATATTGACTTGCTCCATGTGAATTCAGAGTTGATCCAAATTCTCAAAGGTTGTCGCCAGAGATAGCGCACGATAGAAGGACGAAGATGCATAATGGCTTTCTTTGTCATATCCACTCGTATTATTGATTGTCAAATAGGTGCCTTCTTAAAAAATCCTTACTCTACGCCCGGCCTCGAGACCCCATTGTGAAAGGATTCCAAATTGACTGCCGATTATTTCGAACAGCTGTGGCTGAAATGGTCGATTTACTTACTTGATTTGTGGCCCAATATTTTCATGTCCTTGCCATTGAACAACCGGTCCTCACCTCCTCTTCAAAAGATTAAGAGTGTAAAATGGACACCTCCTCTTTGTAGTGGTTTGTCCTCTTTAACTACATAGCTAAGCCGCTAGGTAGCATACCCTTGATTGTTGCTATACACGATTGATATGTTGTGTTCTTCAACATCTTAAGCTGGCATCTTCCATATCAGCCATATGTCCTGCCTAATGGGTATGGTGGTTATGTCGAGGTTGAACATTTGGCTGAACAGGAGGTTTGGCTTCTGTTGTGTTGGTGGCTTCATCTACAGAATCAGGAACATCTTGTGGGTTGGGATTTGCATGAACTTCCTCATCAGGTTGTGTTTCAATGAAGTGCACCCCACGAGTTACTCTAATTGCACGTTTTCCTCTTCCTACAACCCTTGTAGTCCTTCTAGCAGGTGCCATAATTTTCCACTTAACCTGCATGGACAATAAAAATTGAATAACTTGTTAGTGCAAAAAAGAATATATGATTGTCTGCATAGATATATATATACAATCTGATAAGAACATATCATTCTCTGCAAAAATAGAAATGATTACAGTCAAACCCTTAATGCCAAAAAAAACCCACTGTTGAACAAGCAATCTTGCAGGTGAAGAGAGGTGGAGATGTTTTATGCAGCTCCATATAAGATTAAATTAAAAAATCTTTGAAGATTAAGTATCTTATTATATACCCAATAAATTTCATGATTATACTTGTTCCAAATTCCGTCAATGTTCTGTTTAAATCACACTACATGTGATTACTTCATAGAATAATGTCAAAAAAAGGCATAGCAGACAAACCGTCGATGCCATAGATAGAATAATTCATGAGGGATCATTTTTCTACCAATCACATGTAAATAGAAATGATTATAGTCAAACCCTTAATGCCATACACATAAATGATTTTTAAAGATGCCAAAACATACTCAAACACCGTCGAACCCAACAAAAATCCACTATTGAACAAACAATCTTGCAGGTGAGAGAGGTTGATCAAATTTCTACCAGTCACATGTAAATTCTACAAGGCTTGATATGAGTAAACAGTACATGGCATGACTATATATATATATATGTATATGTATGTATGTATGTATGTATGTATGTATGTATGTATGTATGTATGTATGTATACAATTTGATAAGAATATATCATTGTATTTACAAAGAATGATATATATTCTTACCATATATATATATATATAAACAATCTGCTATGATGAAACCCTACACATTCTTATCATAGTAGATTGTGTATATATATATATATATATATATATATACAATCTACTATGATGAAACCCTACACATTCTTATCAAATTATTTATATATATATATATACAATCTGCTGTGATGAAACCCTACACATTCTCATTAGATTATATATATATATATATACAATCTACTATGATGAAACTGTACACAACATGATATATATATATATATATATTTGTCTGCAAATTGTAATCCAAAAACTGGTCAATAAATTGGGACAAAAATTGTATACCCATTCAACTTCATGATTATTAAAGAGGGATTCAGAATATAACTGTGATATGATTAAAAAATGGGTAATGTTGTTGTTATTATATTTGATGTATGGTATAATGTTGCTATTATTATCTTTGATTTATGATGAATGCAGGTGAAAAAAATGTAACTATGATATGATTAAATAATGGATAATGCTAGGTTGAACAACTGACTGAAAGAAAAATTATTGGTATGCCTAAAAATAATGTAAATGGTGAGTACATAAATATAAATATAAATATAATGTAACTACGATATGATTAAATAATGGATAATGCTAAGTTGAATAGCTGAGTGAAAGCAAAATTATTTGTACATGTCTAAAAATAATGTAAACATTGAGTACATAAATATAAAAGATTATATTGAACAATGAAACAGACAACATAAATGTAAACATTATGCCTGATAAATATAAAAGAGTATATTGAATAATGAAACAAACAACAAAAATGTAGAACAGTATGCCTGAAAATAATGTAACCAGTGAGTACTTAAATATAAAAGATTATATTGAATATTGAAATAGACAAAAGAGGCTGAAAATAATGTAAGCACTGAGTATGTAAATATAGAAGAGAATATTGAATAATAAAATATACAACATAAATGTAAATCTAGTATACTGATAAATAAAAACATGAATTTACTTATTCTAGGTGTACCGACCTAAATAAGCTCCTTTTTAAGAGGAATGTCTGGAGAGTTGCTGGCTAGTAAACACGAAGTTTAGAGGAGGATATTAGGTGGCAGGAAGGAAGGTATGTGAAATTCCCTCTTATAAAATCATTAGAATGAGTAAAGATTAGATGCATTGAATTATAGTGGTTGAGTTCAAATTTAGTTTTGTAGGAAGCAATCATCATTTCGATACTGCGTGTATCTATGCTTGAGTTCTATTGAAATCAATATTATATTTGGTTTAATTGACAAAATAGGCGGCTTTATTAAATTTAGTTAGATATATGAATTATACTATGATTTTTGGTATATTAGGGAGCCTTACACCATTAACTGTTTATGCAGGTACCAGAAGTAGATGGAGTTAATGCATGAAGATGTCAAGGGAAGTGTGGGTGAAAGTGCAATTGATAGCTCATAAAGCTAATCAATGTTTTGTATTATGTCAGAATGTGCACCATTAACTGTTTATGTATACATGTAAATACAATGCACTAGAAGCTTTAAGCCACTTGCATGGAGTGGTTATTGTAAACATCACTATACCTTATTTAATTCAGAAATGACTTTATTTTGTGCAAGTTGACTTGTGTTCAAAACATAATTGCACCAATATATGTTTAAATTTGTTTTTTTTTGTTGGTTGGTTACAAACTAAGTAGTGAACATATATTGGTGTAATGTCTAATTTTTTATTGGCATAACTAAAACATTTTAATGACTAAAATGTAAACGGATATTGGGGGGACAGGTGAATGAGGAGTAAACAACAATCGGATCATGAACGACAATCGAGGGTTTTCCCCTAGGAGTTATTGAAACTTCAAGTTTTTCAAATAATTTTGATTTTTTGGTAAATTGGACTCAAAGTGGTGCTCCATATATTTTTAGCCAAAAATTTTAGTTGAAAAAGTTGTGGAAGTATCTAACTTAGCTATAATGAATCTTACTAGATCATATGTTTTACCAAAATTGATTTTTAGTTAGAAATTCTTAAATTCAGTTGTGTTGATAAGTTGGCTGAAATTGTGACACAACTTTGTGCTTTTACCCTAGTGGAGATAAATAAAAAATATCAATGGTGGAGATTGAATGAGAGATTTTGTTAACTGAAAATATCTTGTTATTTTTAGGAAATTAGTTTGAGATTTTTTGAAAAGATAATTCAAAATATAATATTCCTTTCAGAGGGAAATTAGGGAATTAAATAAAAAATTATTTAATTATGAGAGGAAGAGAATTTCCTTGTGCAAGTGGGGGGAATTAGTTAATTAAATAATTAAAAATTATTTAATTATGTGAGATAGATGAAAATTAGAATTTTTGTAATTAAATAATTAATAAAATTATTTAATTAGGTGCGATAGAGGAAAATTAATAAAAATGATTAATTAATCAAATAATTAAAAATTATTCATTGAATAGAGGAAAAGTGATGAATTAGAGGGAGATGATGAAAAGTGATCTGAAAATGATGAAAATGTGGTAAAAATGATGAAAATATGATAAAACTGATGAAAATGATGAAAACGATGAAAAATAATGAGAATGATGAAAATGAGGTAAAAATGATAAGAAGTGATGATAAAAATGCAAATAATGAATATGTGATATGTTCATACATTTTTAGATGTCTACAGTAACAACTTAAAAATTCTATTAAAATAATAACTCAATAGATAAAACTATTCAATAGAATACTAAGCAATCATAATCAAACAAGCTTTACCGTTATCATCATGATATAACTATTTAATTGCAAGGTTTCTACTAAGTATTTCCTATCCAAGTTAAACTAGAATCAATGCATTAGGTACTATTTTGTATCATTGCCATTCCCTAGATATTGAAATTTCTTGGAAAATCCTTCATACTTGGAAACCAATCAATAGTGACTTTACATAAGACAAGCATTCAAGACTTTCGAATAATTCTAATTTCAACTTAACTCCTTTTTGACTAACTAATAGCAACTTGATCATCATAATGTGAATGAATGAAGATTAAATAAATGAAAATCTATTTAATATTATAACTCTAGTATCTAAGAAAGGATAATACTAATCATGATCAATAACAACTAATCAAATTGATGATCCAGAACTATCATATTTCTAACAATCATAAAATGATACCCAAAATTGGCACAAATCTTAAGGAGATGACAACTTATTACAAAATCATGATGATAACCATATAGTACTATATAATAGAAACACCAATATATAACAATGCACACTTTTCCTAGTCCGGGTTAGCTACTTCATCTAAGATCCCTATAAGTTTGGATTCTTTTATTAATCTATTAACATTTGTACTTTTTGATATTAGAGTTTTTAAACTCATCGTAATGTTTTTGAGTAATTCACATCTTATTTGTAATGTTTTAGTCAATAGATTTAGTACTTCAAACTTACTTTTATTTGATATAGGAGGATACTAATATTATGGTAATTAGTCTCTAATTGCACTTTGTTCTTATAGAAAGACATGAATATTGGTTATGAATAGTGATTGTGTAGTGTGATAATCTTCATGCAGTAGTAATTTCATCACTAATTCTTCTAATTACTTAGATTCATAAAAGGATTTTGTTTTTGAATAAAATACTTAAATTTTATAATCCCTAAAAGTATGCATAAATGTATATGTTTTCACATTCATCCAAATGAAGAAAATGTGACGTGTTATACTCTAACCCAATAATTGAAAGTATTGCATTCACATGCCAAGCTGGATAATAAATTTCCACATTTGAGTTTTAGTATGGCTTGCCATCCATTCTAAAAACTGGAATGTCTATTATATGTTTTCATCAATACTATCTCAAAAAACATTTATATTGTTGGGAGCTACATTTTCATCTTCGTGCTGGAATTAAAAATTCTATATGCCTATCATATCCATGCTTCAACATTTTACATTTTGCTGCACATCCAAAGTAATGTCTTTATCCTCACAAGTGCACTGCCTTTTATCTTTGTTTTCACTAAGCTAGAAGAATTCTTCAAAATTGGCTTTGATTTCATATACACACTGTCATAGGCTAGCCTATGCAATACAACTATGTTTAATCATATCTTGAATTAAAGTACTATAATCCAGTATTTGAGCTTCTACAGTGATCGTCTAATAGAATCTATTGATTACTTAGCCACCCACTTTCCAAATCAGTAAAATTTGTAATCAAATCTAGCAAGGAAGCACTGAATTCAGTATCATATACCTAGGCTAACTGCCATTAGTTATAAATAGTTGCCATGAATAGACACCACCTATCAATTGTGTCTCCATTATCCTAGTAACACATATTCCCTTAATCGTCTATTTCTATTTTACTTTAGTTTTCAACAAATTTTACAGAGCAGATCTATTTGGTATACAACATTTAATCTTTCAGTTTTCCCAGAGATCAATCTCTGCAAATTCACAATTATCCATTTCCCAACTACATTATTTCTAAACCCAATAAAATACCCAAACCATAAAAACCACAAGAAGTCTCACAGATTTTTTTATAGCATGCAAACATCAGCAATCAATTTAAATTTATTATATTATCATGGCACCATACTACATATGGGTGATGAATATCTGTGCTCACCATACTCCTAAGCTGAATTAGAAAGGACTCCAATTGAATTCTCTATTGATAATCTACTCTTCCCATATTTGTCTGAAACAAAAAAAAATGAAGAAGAATGTTGTGCAGAAGAGGAGAAATAGTGAGACTAGTTTACTCTCTTCTTAATTACTCCAGCAATAATGACACTAATAACAACATTACTCATGTATGTTACATAATTCTTAATAGATAAATAAAATGGTTATTTTGTCTGCAGCCCCTTTGCCCAGATATACAAAGCAATGAAGCACACAAATATGTACATCCTTATTTCTGCATAGTGAAAGGAATCCTTATTTTGTCTCCTCTCTTGGGAGCAACAAAACTAAAAGTCTTTTAAAGTTAAACTCCTCCTTCATCAGCGATGTGGTAACAACTTGAACTGTCCATGCAAATAAGCATTACACCTCCAGATCTCTTCTACTTAATTGCCATGACTTGAGTGTTTAAAGGAACGGTTGGAAACTTATTTGAACAAGCATTTTTATTGTGATTATGGTTATTATTTTGCACATGTACTAATCTTTAATTATATATCTTTGATATTTTATTTGTTTATTTAAAGTAATACCTTTATTTATAAATCGTTCCTCAATAAAAAAAAATTACTTTTTAAAATAATAAGGAATGTGAAGATCATTAATGAGGGGGTCATGACATCATCACCCCTTATTTATGCATCATCTTGATGCAAATAAATTTCAAACCAAATAATAATCGGGAAGAATTAAATATAACTAAACTTTTCACTACACCAAAATGTAAGGTAAACAAATTTTTATACCTGAATTCAATGTACCTATCATGGTCCTTAGTTTTAAACACCAATCAAGCATTTGAACTAGTGTTACCTTGTTAATAAGATCAAATATCTCTCAATATCTCAACTATGGATCATTTCAATAATCAAAATCATTATACTGTAAAGGAAATCACTTTAGAATTTAAATAATCCTCTCTTAGAGTTAATTAACTAAAATTATTGTTATGTTCAATCACAACTTGATCATGTATCTTTCATTTATAATATCTTTTGGCAACATTACTAGTCACAATTAGGTTCAGTAAGCTACATGCAACCATATGCATTTATACCATGAATTGAATGAATTTTATACTCACAAGGTAATTTGATACCACATACTAAGAGTTCCCCAAAGTGTTATAGATAGTGGGCTAGGCGGCCTTACATCTTCCCCCCTTAGTTATCGACTTCCTCTTGGAAGTCCTCAAGGGAAGAGAACAAGGCCATATGTTTTGATAACAAAAATTCCAAGGACATCAAGGATATAATTATTGCTTAGTAACATTCCACTTGAGGCCCCTCAGTCACTAGTGGCTACGATGCTTGTTCCTCCTACCCCACAAGTAGAGAACAAACCTCAGCCCAAACTAGGTGTTCTTCCTCAACCTTCTGGCATGTATGTCATTTTTCTCCCTTTTCCATCCTATAAAGGACCATGAGACAACTATTCGAAAAGACTATTGGGGATAAAATTTGTGCCTTCTAAGGAAAAGCAAGTTTTTGCACAAAAACCAAAAAATCCTATGGTTTCCCAACCTTCGATTGTCTCCTTTACTCCTCCTAAAAAGGAAGAAAAGGGACCAATATTGGGAAATACCTCAATCCCTCCTTCACAAGTTGAATCTTGTCTAAGATGAAACAAAAGTGCAAAAGAACACAAACGAAGATGTCGAGCTATGGCTCGTCAGCTTTTTAAAGAGCATAAAACCTTACCTAATGATCATCCATCCATCCAACCAAATTCTAATGAAATACCTCTCACCCATCCATCCTCGTCATCACCTAACTCCACTTTTCCACCCTCATTGAGCCATGAAGTCAAACCTTATTTATCCCAACCAAACAAAGAATAAAAAAATTCACTACATACAAATATGGATGTTAGTACTTGCAATAATGTTGATAGTACTAATATGCAACCTATCATAATACATTACGGCAATGAGTCTTAAGATAAAACAAAAGAAAAAAAGGAATACCATAACAAATTATCTCTTCTATTTTTCAAATCAATGAATTTAGATGAGAGTAGCCATGATGATCCTCCTAATGATAGTGACTCACCATGTGTTAAACCCGATACTTCTCCTTGTATCACACTTAATGTAGCTCCTTTAGAGTATTGTCCTCCTTCCATTTATGATGAAAAATATTGGGATGCAGAAGATTTTCTATA
>VDFB02071308.1:0-27528 GCA_007258455.2 Sequoia sempervirens
TCATTAAAGGATCCAATGGGTTCATTAATTTCCCTCATGACGGACATAAACTGTCTATATAACTTTGAGGGGTTGATCAAGATCTTATATTTTTGTAGGAAAGCATTCTTCATGAGGTCCCATGAGGTAACAGACCCCCTTGGCAAATTGATGTACCAATAAAAGGCCTCTTCACCTAATGAATGTGGAAAGAGGTGACATGCAACATCCTCATGGTCGACTTGCATTTCAGTGACTACTGTTTCAAATATTTTGATGTGCTCTTTAGCTGTTCTTTGCGGGTCACGAGGATTGAATTTCAAACATAAGCCTTCCAGATTCTTGGGCATGTCATGGTAAGCGACGAAGTGTATCAACAAAGGATTTTGTGCCAACCAAGCCATGGAAGGAGGCGAAGGTGGTATTTGCTGTTGAAGAACAACAATTTGGAGTTGCACCTGCAGTAAGACAATAGCCTGGGTTGCAGTTGTTTGGACTATACCTTGAGTCTGGAAGGCCGAGAAAGAGGCAACTTCCTGGCTACTGGAGATGGGGGGTGAAAATGTAGTTTCGGATGGCCGGATGGAAGATGAACACAAGCCGAATGAGGGTGAAGGGGGAAGGGGAGTGGGTGGAATGGAGGAAGAGGAAGAAGCAGTGTTTCATCCCTTAGTTCATTTTTTCCTTGTAGGAGGCAGTAACTCTTGGAATTCTCCCTTGTTTGGCACTGACCGTAAAACTCTTTGAAATATTTTTGGGGAGAATGATCCAATTCGATCCAACTTCACAAGGCCCTCCTTCTAGTGCCAGTTCTGTTGATGGGTGTTTTTACACACTTTCTCAACACAGGTAATACATATGTGCACTACCTCTCTTGAAAGAAAATCTCCCCAAGGTCTTTCGGGTGTCAGGTCATGACTTGCATGGAACTCCACTGTTGATATTTGATGTGATTTTGCTGGTAATCATAGGGAGGACTTACGTAGCTAGATGCGAGGTGGGTCTTCAAATCTGAAGTTTCTAAGATGGGAAATAAAATGTACTTTGCTGTAGGTTCGAACAACAATCTAAAACTTTGATGTTTTCTTAAAGTTTGGCTTTATAATGTGCAATGAACCTTAGCACAGGCTATTTCTTAAAAAAAGGAAAAGAGCAGGGAAAAAGAAAGGTTCCTGGATCTGCAACTAACTGTGAACAGTGATCATGGAGGTTCTGCTATGGACAACTCCATTCAAACATGATTCCACTTAACCAAGAAATCTACAGTATCGTGAAATCTATGTTATCTTCAAAGGTCTGCAAATATTTTACCATTCATCCACCATTTACATGCATGAATAAAGATAAAGATTCAAAGAGCAGCTTCAAATTTCAGCCCAGGCTAACTTTGCAAGGCCATTTACTAGCAACAAACAACAAAAAGTATGGGCTGGAAGGCATCAACACAGAAGAAATTTCTATAATAACAGAACAACATGACTAAAAAATATCAAAGCAAGGATACAACTAACTAAAACATCAATGTGAATCTAACTAAAGCATCTAACAATGAAGATTGAACAATGAAACATGTGGAGAACTCAAAAAATACACCAAGTCAATATATTTTTACTATAAATTTCAGCCGCATGTCTTTACAACAACTCAACACTCTTTGCAAATGAGAGGAGACCCCTATTTATAGTGCCCAAAAAGTTGAATGAATGGCCAAGATTGATTTTTGTTGTGTGGCCAGGATTTATTACAAAATAGGGTTTCACCTACCCTCAAATATATTACAATTTAAAATTACACTCTTGTCCCTTTCCCTATTTTGTCCTTTAGTGACAACACTGTAGCATTTTGTCTTTTGTTGACTGCTCTTTTTCTGTAGCTATTCCTTTAGGATCTCTTCATTGATAATAGGGTTGCCCTCTTGCTTCTTTAAAGCTGCATATTCCATGAATTTTAGAATGAATGGCTGAAGCTTGTCTACCTCAATGATCTCGTACCACAACATTTGGTAACTCCATTCTTTTGCATTATCCTCAAGCTTCTTCCAGTCTTCATCATACTTTATGCCCTAGTCCCTGAACAACTCCGACTGGGCGAAGGCACGAGTGACGAAACTCATGAATTTCATTGTTATCTCATTGGACATCCTGTCCTCTATCTTCTTCTAAAAATAAGGCTTAATTTTCTCTAGATCCATCTGTACTGCAGGCATGTCATACTCCGTCATAAGTTTCAGATATCGGGCACAGTCCACCCTAACTTCCTTGACCCATTCGATGTCTAGATCCACCTTATCCATTATTTGTTCCAACCTTTCCTTTTTGTTATCAAAATCTTGCCTCCACACATCCATCAGCCAGTGGTCATCACCTTTGAATGCGAGCTCTTTTTCCCATGTGGCCTTTGGTAATCGGAGGATGGCCTCATTCTTTGGATAGGTGGAATCATATGTCACAGGGAAGTCGGTACAGAACTTCTTCGTACTATCCAGAGATTGTTGCAGATCCAAGAACTTGTTGGCTGTTCGAACAACTCAACTGATACCCATGTTCCCGACATACAAGACTTTTTAGAACCAGCTCTCTGTAGTCTTGTCCAAGTTATTTATTTTCTCTAATTTGTCAATTTTCTCTTTGGACAATAGTTGGGGTGGAGCCACAGATGTGGTAGGCATGTCATCCACTGAAGACCATTGTTGGATGTAATTCGTCAAGGTGACCAGTTGTGCCTTAAGTTCGTCCTTCGAGACCTTGTCTTGTTTTATCAGGTGCACCACTTTAGCCATTGACTCCTCAAGATTCCCCACCTTCTACTCTTTGGTAGTGGTCCCCAAGTTGATGGTGAAAATGTTATAACTTACCCCAGCCTGGCCTACCACGGGTGTTGCTATTTGTGCAGTTCGGGACCCGAAAGCGTCCATTGTTATCTTGGATCTCACTTTAGGATTTTTCTCTTTTCTAGTTGAGCTTTGTGCTCAGGCTAGGATAGCCTCTAGCCTCGCCCTTGGATCCCTAGGAGCAGGAGTCTCCTTCTCAAGCTTCCTTTCCAACCACTCGGGGATGGTAGACTCTTCTTTTGATGACTCTTGATCACCTTCACCCTCCCCTATTTGGCCCTCTGTTTGTGCACCTTTCATCTTGGTGTTGTCTCCCTCCTCCTCATCAGAATCTAGGATGAAAATGAGGTGTTTGACGGGAGGTTTAGTAATCAATTTCCCTCGGGGACTTTCTTCTACCTTGCTTTCATTTTCCTTTATTTCTTCAATCTGTTCACCCTTGTGCATGTATTTCTCGGGCTAGTCCTCTTCTCTGTCCCCTTCTTCTGTAGGAGGAGGTGGCACAATCTCTAGTTGTTTTTCCTCTGCAGGGGTTTCTACATTTTCTACTATCCTGTCACCCTCTTGCCCTTCATTGGGAGGTGACCTTTCGGCCTCTTCTTCATTGTGTTTCAACTGCCGGGGCATCTCTTCTTGAATATCGTAATCGAAGGTTTGTATGATGACCTTACCGCTGACATCCTCCTCCTCATCCTTTCTCTTGGAAGAGCCTATTCCTTCTTCTTCATAGGCCACCCTATCAATTTGTCGATGTTCGTACTCTAGGTGTTCATGGTACTCGTCTGCCTCCTCTTTAATTGGCTTTGTGGCTTCTTGCTCCCGCCTCTCCAATTCTTCAGACATCAACATCGTGGCCTCCATTGCTGGTGGTCCTACAAGAGGTTGCGAGGGTGCGGCAGTGGCGAGGACCTACACTAAGGCAGCCTGAAGGGTGGGGTCCATAAAGATTTGGGAGAGCTTAGAAGGGAGATTCTACATGTGTTTTGAGAAAGCCTCGGGCAATGCGAGAGTAGGCATTGGTGCTGCTATTGTGGCTAATGGGAGTGATATGGTAGGTGACATGGCAGTGGAGGAAGGTGGAGTAGTCACGGCAGAGGAGTCAATCACTATTATGGGCCCAGCCGAAGGTGAAGGGGCAAGATGGACTAAAATATCTACTAGCGGTGGGGACGTGGTGCCCATGGCTAGGGAGACAGATAATGGGGCAGTCGAGACAAGGAGAGCCGAAAGAGGTTCTAGCTAATTTGTCCTTTCTTCCTCACCTTCTTGGATTATAGGTTGGTCCATGGTGCCCCCTGTTCGCTTGGGCTTCTTGGAAGGTGAGCTTCCTGAATCCTTCCTTGTGTATACCTTGGAATCTAGAGACTGCTTCGTTTCTGTTCCTTTCCTCTTCTTTGATGTTGTGATAGAAGGAGATTTGGATGTCTCACCCATTGAAATTGTAGTGGTGACATCTTCGGTGGCACTATGCTCACTTTTGAATCCCTCATATGTTAGGACCACTCCTCATTGCTTTAGCTAGGCCACTTTCCCTTTAACCCATTCTTCAGTTCGGGCCATAATGGGTTTGGTCATGATGTCAAGGTCATCGACCTCCTGTTCATCCCAGTCAATTGCATGCAGCGAAAGATTGGAGACTATGATATATCGGGGATCCATGAGAGTACCTTCATCCTCCTGAACCTAGTCCGGTATAAGGAATAGTTGCACCCTTCTTATGAAGTATGTAGTCATCCTCATGTAGTGCTTGGCACGCACCTCTTTGTCATCCTAGAAATTTTCCCATAAATATTCAACATTATGTAAATGGGCGTACTTTGGTCCCAACTCTTTTCTCACGTGCCCATACGGGTCCATCTGTGGGTGAGCATTGTGTAGTTGGAAGTGGTATTTTGCTAGTTCCTTTTCTGAGTTCCTAGCACACTAGGAGGTTTGTAGTTTATACATGCCTTGCCTGAAGGTAAATGGATAAAAGATCTCCACCAGATGCTTGTTGCTGAGGATGGTGTGCACATGCTGCAGCTACCGGGATAGTTCCAGTAGTATAATTCGGTCATTGGGGTATTGGGGCAGCTTGTTTGGTCTTTCAGTGAAACCCTGGGTGCAAATGTAGGTGAACTTGGGAAATTGCAGGAACAGGAAAGCGTACTGCTTTAGGAACACCTGTGCACTATGAGAGACTCTCCTCTCAAAATACCCTCCAAGTAATCAGATGATGTGACCATCGAAGGTGTTGTTCACCCTACAGTATTCCTTCTTAAAATTTCTGAATTGGAGCTGAGGATGTCTGTCATAGACTTTCAATCTTCGCCCTAACTCCTCATTGGGTGCTACAAAAAATCCGCTATATTGCCTTTATTTTTCCAACGAATAGACTAGATAGGAGGTCATGTAGAATTTGGAGCTCTTCTTTAGGTTCATGAACTGCTCATAGAAGCAGTCACTTATCATACCTTCCTATTAGAATGAGGCCTTTGTGGTGACGTCCTCATTCCCACGGAGGATCTCCTCAAAAAATTATACCATCCATTCTTGAAAGAATGCAACAATGGGAAGGGCCATTACCTGGCTCAACATAGTGACTAGGTCATGGTAGTCTTCATGAAAATCACTGCGGAAGAGTTCTTGGGGAACCTTTGCAGCATTGCCCCGTTTCTCTTTGAGCCAATGCTGATTTATCAATCTCTTGCAGCCCATCAGGTTGTCGTCCCATGCTGCCTTGCATTCTTCTATGGTGGGAGTTTCCATTTCTTCAAAGGTAGGAATGTGGAACGTCTTTGTAATTCCCTCGGCTCACATGTTAGCTAGAATATTGCCATCTCTGTCAACAATGGTCCTTGTCTTGGGTTGGTAGGCCTATCGAAATACCATTACTAGCTCAGGGGGAATGAGAGATGGGGGAAGCCTGGAGCCTTCACGATTCCACTCTGCCTGATTGATCTGACATTGTCAGTCCTTGGGTGAATTCTGACCCTTTGGGTGAATTCTGACCCTTTGCCTAAACTCATCAATATTGACGTGGTTGATGTTGGTGTCTGTGATTTCCTTCCATTCCGTGGTGATTTTTGATCATAGAGGTTCATCCTAGAACTGGAACTTCATTTGGTCCTTATCCACTTTCCCACGAGGAGTCTTGCCTGATTTCTTTCCTTTGTCTTTCTCTATAGTTCCCCTTGAGGGTCTTGCACCTGATTCCATATATGCTGCAAGCATGGATACAATGAGTACAACCTTTAAAAAATGTTATCGTTAGCCCAAAATCCTATGAAGTAAATCAAAGTAGACATTATATGACTAAAATATTTAGATCCTTTTTCCTTTAGATGCCGTTAATTGCTTTTTTAAGGGATTTTAGACAATCTCGGCTCAGGGAGGCAGAATTCCCTAGCAAGAATACTGTTTGAAAGGGGCAAATAGGCCAGGGTGATCTGGGAAATTTCTCTCGTCTTTACATTTTGATGGTTCGAGGGGCTCATGTTGAAGAGGGCCAAATTTGAGCATGTGGGTAGACATTAGTTTTTAATTTTGAGGTCATTTAGGTCAATTTTGGGGCCTCCGAAAGTTCAGGCTTGGAAAGCTATCAGAGGTTCGCTGTTTGAAACAGCTGGCCATAAATGGAGTTTCAGGGAAGGAACTCCAGAGTCCAGGACCGAGAAGGCTAAAGGATAGTTGATGGTTCGGGCCTGGAGGGGCGGAAAGTTGTTCTATTTTCGCTTTTATGGGATGGAAATACGGGAACGGAAACCCGGATGGAGTAGCCCGGCAGACCGGACCCGATGTCAAGCTTGGATGTTTGACTTCCACACAAAGTTTCTCTCGACGAACAAGGGGCCAGGGACAAGGCTCAGAAAGGTAGGCGCGTTTCTCCCCCTTTTGAACCAGCGAAGGTGGGACAAAATCCCAAATGCCGAAGCTCGGTGAGGGGGAGGACGTTTAAAGTTGAATGTTTAGTCCTTCGCGGTGAATGAGGGCTCAGGGCCCAGGAGGCGGAAGGTCATCGCAAGATGGCAGTTAAAAAAGGGCAAAGCTGTGACGGAAGTCCACAGACAAAAGTCTGCGGACCGAGACCCAGGATCATGACGGAAGGTTGACTTCGATGCACTTTACGTTGGATGATGAGATGCAAGGCGGGCTCTGGGGTTCGGGCAGGGTCATTCTACTGTTTGTGACTGGTGAAAGCTTAGACGAATTTCGTACATAGAAGTCTAGGGTTTTGGGCCCGAGAAGGCAAAGCGGAGGCCAATTTCAAAGTTTGCAAATCTTCAATGATGATTGAATGATGAAGGCCCGAGTGTTCGGGCCCGAAAGGGAAATTCACCATTTGGAAGAACTTTCAGATGTGATTTCTCGATGGCTATGGGAAAACCCGGGCTCGGAGGGTATGAATGTTCCTCAGCTTCGAACATCGGCAGCAAAGTTCAGTTCTGGATCAATTTTAGGAGGTCAATTCGAGGGTTTATCAACATTTCAAAATGTGGGTTTTGTGGGTTTTAGCATGTTCTATCAGTTGGATTCATTTTTAGCTTGTCTTGTTTGTTATCTTAAGCATAAAATGATAAAAAAAATTCTCGATACAATGAACGGTAAACTTACCTCGAAAGCCCGACAAAAGATGCGGTGGGGTCGATGACAAAAGGTGCAACGACGATCTTGGATGAGCGGGCTGCGAGCGGTGAATGGTTGATCTCTTCTAGAAAGTGCTTTGACCTCCTCTGCAATCCTAACAAGTGAAAATGATAGGTTTTGGCCTGATATTTATACCCTCCTTTGCCATTAATGGCTTCATTTAATGCTCGTACAACTGACTAGTGGTTGGTGAATTTGAAAATATCGGACGACAGCGGGAGGTCCGGGGTCCGAGGGCTGGAGAGACGTGCTGAAACGACCGCTCAAAGATTGTCTTTTAAGACCTGCAAAAAGAAGGGGCTCAGACTCTAGAGGGCGTAGCACTAGTGATGTTTCGCAGCTGGAAATGGCGAAGGGCGAGGGGATTTCCAGGAACGGTGGCCCGGCCACCCGGACCTGGAGGGTACGAATGCAGTATGATATTTCACGCAAATTGAAACCTGGGGACAACTGATGATCTGGGGCCTAGGGTTCAGGAAGGCGAACGCCTTCTGCTATTCAGGGAATAGAGAAGCCCCAAGGGAAAACCAACGACAGAAACCCGGGGCTCCAGGTCCGGCAGGGCCCAGAGCCACTGGCAGAAGGAAACTGCTAGGGAAAGCTCAAAAAGCCTCAGGACTTAACCAGAGATAAGTGGAGAAAACATGGTCTACTTAAGATGGGACTTCAGGGGTACGCTGACCATCAGGGACACCAAAATGGGGCACGCAAAATGAGGTAATGATAAAATGACTCGACAAGGTGAACAAAAAGAGGGTCCCCATTCCGAACAGGGCGTGTGTGTTGAGGGCACAACAATAGTGAGTGAAAAATTTGAGATATTTCCTTTGTAGAATTGGTGGGTATAATACTTTGCAAGGGGTCTTGTAGGCATAAAAAGTAGTCCTGTTGTTGCAGGCTCCTGCCATAGTCATTCTAGATTATGTGAGCAATGAGATCATCTTCATATTGGTCATCCAACAAAGGGTTGTGTTCTATGGTCATCAATGCCTGCAAAGAATAGTTATCTTCCTCATCCAAGGTGGGACAAATAGTCTGCTTAAGGTCAACATAAGGTTGGGATGGAGGATAGAGAACCAATTTCTTGGTGATTGTCCAATTGGATATTATCATATTGCTAGACCTACAACCTAGAAATGCATCAACTATAGCTAATTAGGGTTTGCCTAGGATAAGTGGGTAGCTTGCAAGATCGACTTTGGGCTATAGAACTATGAAATCGACAAGATATTCCCAAGAATCCAATGCAATAAATAAATCTTCAATAATTTCTTCAGGCTTAACAATTGACCTATCAGCTAGTTGTAAAATAGTTTGTGTAGGTCTAAGGTTTGCTAACTAAAGTAATTGCATTGTTCCTTTTGTCATGACATTGATTGCTACCCCCAAGTCTATCAAAGTGTTCTTAATGAGGGTTTCATTAATCTTGACATCTACAACTAGACTACCAGGATCTATATACTTAGGGAATGTAATGTTCCCTAACATGATATCTGCTAGGTTTCCCAAGACATGGACTGTCTGAGGATCCTTTCTTTTCCTTCCTAGTTTCTTGAGACATAGATTCATTAGTATAAGCCTATTGGACATGATTGGTGTTAGGGTTAGGTGCAGGTTGGGAAGGTATTTGTAGTTTTTTGGTGGCTGATTTGTAGGATTTGATGGAGGCATGATAACTTTCTATTGTTGAGGAGGTGGAAGCATATGTTGCTGATAATTCATATTTTGCTGTTGTCATTATTGAAATTTTTTCCACTAAGGCTACCACTGATTTTGGTGTGTTGACCATTGTGGATTATAACACGAACCTTAGAAATTTTTGTTGTGGCCAAGGATTTGGCTGTTTTTGCTTCTAATTTTGTTGGGTTTGTGGCCATTTTTGAGGGCCTTGCCATTGGTTTTGATTTGCTAACCAGGGTTGAGAGTTTCAAGCAGAAAAGTTTTGATTCCCAATAGGAAAGGATGAATTAAATCTCAAGGGGTCTTGTGGCATACCTTGTCATTGTTTCCATGACCTCCTTTGTGCTATATAAAAGATCTATCCATCATCTCCTTCAATTAGCTGAAAATCAGGTTTCTCAACTCTATCTTGCTGGATGCTAGCCACTCTTTTTCATTTACAGTTTGCTTTTCATTGCCTACAATTTGGATAATACTCAGTGAGCATAGATTCAACTTTCTCCTATTTCTTATTAATGTGGAGAGTATCCAAGTGAGTTACCAAGTGGTTGGCGATATCCTCCTTCATGTTGGACAGCAAATTACTTAATTCTACCTTTGAAGCCCTTGTAGATGTTTTACCAATAGTGGATGTCCTAGGCCTTTTAGTGTAGGTCCTAGAATAATTTCTACTGACCTTGTAGATGTCTTCAAATGGTATTTGAGATATATACCCTTTTCCAATGAGTTTGAGATCATCTATACAATCCTCATTGATTCCCCTCAAAAATACTAACTTGAGGGATTCTTCAAATAACTTGTTCTGGGGGTTTTATTCAAAGAAAACTAAAATCTTTCCACAATCTTCTAGGGGCTCATCCTCCTGTGACATTCTAAAAATTTCATCCTTCATTCTACCAAGTCCTCTACAATAGTCTTGGTATTTTTCCAAGAATAATTTCTTCATGGTATCCTAGTCAGGAACAACATCCTTACCTAATCCCATAAACCACCTCAGGGCAACATTTTTTAGAGTGATAGGGAAGAGTTTGAGCCTATGAGCATCAAAAGTATAGTCATAGCTTCTACATAGGACATCAAATTAAAAAATAAATGTATCTGAATCCTCAATCACCAACCCATAAAAGACTAGTAATGCTGAAGGAGGGATATTTTTCAGAACAGTAGCCCTTGCTTGGTTAGTAATGGGAAACTCAAAAGTTACTTGTTCAACATCATTCGCTGCATCACCCATGGTTTGGTATGTTCCCTATCTGTGTGCTAGATGTTGGTGATAAGGAGTTTTCTTCTTCAGTGTTACCCTCACTCTTAGTACCGAGCTCATTAATTTCTATAATGTATTCTTGACATGTAGAGGGAAGGAACCTGCCCAAAGAGTCTCTCTACCTCCACATACATGAAATATGGCTTTATAGTTAGTGGTCCTACATAATGTTAGCGTATCTTCTAGTGTTGAAAAGGATTAAATTTATCAATCCTAATGTTGAAAATAGAATTTAAACTATGAAAGCTTGTAAAAATAAGTCTATGAAGATAACACCATCCCTAACAATGACACCAAAAATGTAGAGTCTTAACTAATGTGTTGTAAACTTGGTAGAACCTACACAATTTAGAGGGTTATCTGACTAAACAATCCACTCAAAATTGCAAGACTACATTAACATGTCAACCCAAGGTTTTTAAACTTGTGATGGTGTAGCATAATATGTGCCTTTAGAGACTCAAAATTACCCAAACTATCCTACTCAAGTTATCCTACTTATTGGAAATTCATAGAATTGTTAAACAATAAAAGATATAACCAAAACTAGTGGCTATGGGTAACTACAGCTTAGAGTGTGACTAAACTATTACTAATAAAACGGTACTGTATGAACTAAAAATTGATAAAACTAATGAATCAACTAAACTAACCTTCAGAGTGCTACTGGTTAACCATTCTATGCATGTTCATCCATTAACAATAAGCAAGATACAAAATTCTAGTTAAGGTGCATAAAATTATGAAATAATGATGGATGAGAAATAACTGCTTAACAGAAAAAAATAATTGGAAAATAAAGTGAGGAACAATAACTTGAGTGGCCTGATCAAGTGGCTATTCTCACTGAGGTGAAACCAAATCTAACTCACTGATTTTATGCATCTAGTGATTTTTTTTTTGGAAAATTGCTATCAGAGAGGATAGCACTCATCTATTATTTTGAATCAAGATTACATATTTCTCAGTTACAATAGTTAATTTTTCTCCTCAAATTTTGCTGATCTTAATGTCATTGAATGTTTGGCCCTTGAGGGAGGAGATTTCTTCCTTTTTATTTCTATCCATTCCTGCTTCAACTTGTAGGAGATATTCTGCCCGATGCAAAATTCCTTCTCAGTCACTTCTTTAGATACTAAACTTGTTGAGATCACCAAAGACTTAGGATTCTGGTGATCAGAACACTCTAATGTAATTGGTGCAAGTGGTTTTGCTTGAGTTAGAGGGGAGTGCCTTTGATCTAGAGCTTGTGGAGCCATTGAGGGAGGAGAGCACTGAGTAGGAGGCATTTCCTGTGAAGAAGAATCATCCTTCACCCTAAGAGAAATTACATAGTGGCTCGATTCAGCCCCAATCCACCAAGAAGGTTGATAAGTAACTACACCCTACACTTTAGCTTGCTTCTTATTGCATTGGGGGGTACCGTGGGCTGTTGAGAAACAATTTATGCATCTAAAAGCTATCTTTTCATAATCTACTTGTTGTCTCCAATGCCTATTTCTGACTTTCAATGAGATTTCGACTGGTAGGCCTTTGGAAAAATCAAATTCAACACATAACCGAGCACATGTAGAGTTTTCATAACTGATAGTTTCTTTAGAAATGCTGTGATATTACCGAGACCATTGGCAATTGCAATCAAACACTCAATTTCCCAAAATTTCAAAGGAAGGTAGGGTAATATTACCCAAAGGAATGCTGAGGAGAACGTCTCAGTTTGAGGATCAAAAGAGGGGAACCAAGGTTTGATGCATAGAAATTCTCCTTGGTAGAACCAAGGCCCTGTATTGAGGATCAATTCCTTATCTTCCAAATATTCGAATTCCAAAATAAAAAAAGCCCTTTGCACAAGGGTAAATACTAATTTCATCCTCCATGTATTCTTTCCAGTTATTACTTATCCAAGCATGGAGGTTGCATAACTTTGGCCAGAATTTCATGAATCTACAAATCAGCATGTGCTCCTTTAGATACTCCTCTCTGTCCAAAGCGATGTTGTCCAGAAATATTTTCAGGGCCGTGCCTAAGTTGTGGATGAAGAACAGGGGTTTCAGAGTAGCGCACAGATGGGAAGGAGAATGGTCTTGGGAAGAGGACTATGGCATCTTCCAATCCTCCACCACATCTGGGGTATCCTTACCCAGAGCCATTTTAAATGAAATAGATTTGTGAGGACCTGCCTCCCCATCCCATGTAGAACCCCACTTGAAATGAGAAGCCCTAACTGCAGCCTAGATAGGGTATAGACTGGAATAATCTACAAATGCCAAACCATCAAGGGTGCGAGCACCTTTGTCTTTCAGCGTGGAGTGTACAAAGGAAGACATAATAGAGGTTGTTGGAGAAAATGAAACAGAGGACGCAAGAATTTTTAGAGTAGTGGGAGCCATCCTCCACGCATAGTGTAGAACCGATTCTTTTCAAAATCCTCAATACGCATCTAGTGAAATTAACTCCATTAATTGCATATAATAAAATATTTACACAAGATCTCCCAAATTGTATTCAATCATTCTGAATATCTAACATGTCTTTGAAACTAAAAATCAACTAACTAACTATAGATTTAACCAACAACTATATACAAGCTTGAGGGAATCTTATTCAAAACAACAACTAACCAAAATCATTAAATTTCCACTCCGAGATATTAGAGTATATAGTTAAGACTTGAATTGTTCAACTAACTAAAAATGAAGAATAATTCTAATAGGATTAAAACTCTGCAGATCATATTTTCATGTAAACACACAAACACTTGTCAATATATTATCAGTTAAAGAATTCCTCTTCTTCAATGCTTATAAACTAGTTATAATAATGCATGTTCAACCTTCATCAATTGCCTTTAATCAACAATCGTAACATTCAAATTAACCTGTAACTCCCTTGCCTCGCTGTTCAAATCTCCTTTTGTTGCAGGCTCAATCTGCAATTGCTTCATACCAAAGTTCCTCTTCAGTTGCAAACAAGTTAGTTTTGCAAAGCATGTACACAAGGATAACTATCACAATAAAGACATAGCATTCCATCAAAATTTCATACACATCTTCACATAAACCATACAATGCTAGTATATTATAGCCATAATTCTATCATTATATTTTAGGTCCAAGTCTGCATAATAGATATGAAAGGATAGTATAATATAGGATCACTTTCTAAAAAATGTGTCTAAAAGTATCTAAAGGTATGTATAAAAGTAGCAGAAAATAAGCTAATATGTAGGCCCATCAATACCATCACCGATGCGGTCCTATATCTCATGACACAGACACATGCAATGTTCAGTATCATGCCCGTGAACATGATGGTATTGGAAAAACACGTTTCCATTATACCAATCAGGATAAGGCTCCTTTAAAGGTCAAGGATTTCCTAATGTTATAATCTTATCCTTCAATAAATTTTGTAGAATAGAAGAATAAGATTAAGATAATTTCATAAAATTTTTGTTGCACTTGAGGCCTTGATCATTAGTCGTGACAACTACATTTGCAACAGATTTTCCTTTTCTTGAAATGGACACTATAGAATTTCAATCAAAATGGGAGTGTGAGGAGGATCCCTCGAACTGAACCATAATTTGCTAGTATTCTTGCAACGTAGCACATAGATGTGTGAAAGAAGGATATTTCATCAAGGAAAATTTCTCCTACCATGCTTGCTGCAAGTTTCCTATGAATACCTTTTGCACATGTGATTCAAGAAACATGTATGAGAATTGTGAAAAGAGTGCTTGGTATCATGCAATGAAATTAGTTATGTTCTCGTGCTCTCTATGCTTACATCAAACAAGATCCAAGAAGGTCATCTTCAAACCAATGTTAGCTTGGAATTTCTAGAGAAACTAATTGACAATCTGCTCAAATGAGAATATAGAATTTTTAGGAAAGGAATAGTACCAATTGAGTGTTGTATCCTTGAGAGATTGAGAGAAAATATTTTCCATCAAGGAATTATGGTGGAAGAAATCCATGCACATGGCGTTAAAATCCAATAAATGTGTCTACAGATCTCCTTTACCACCATAGTTTTCAAACTTAGGAATTTTCATTCCTTGAGGGATAGGAGTGCTCAAAATTTTCACTAACGATGAACTATGTTGGGAAAGATAGGTTGGGAAGAGGCCTAAGATAGATTCACTAACTAGTTTTTCATTTGACCAATATTCTATAGGATAGCATTCAAGATAGGGTCTAAAGATGACAAAGGTCTAGTGGAACCTCCCCCAGAACTGCCACCACCAGAACCTCCTCAGGATCCACCGCTGTGACCACCGTCAAAACCACCACCGGGGCCACCAACGTGGCCTCTGTTGGAGCCACCACCATGGCCTCTGCCAGAGCCACCACCACTAACAAATCCACTACCACTCATTCCATTGAAGCCCCCACCACCAAGGGGAGTAGGAGGGGTGAAGTTGAACTTAAGGGGTATTCTACTCACCTTGATTGTGTGGGATGTCTGAGGAGAAGAGGAAACATTGATCGAAGGGCCTATTTCAGCCATACCTATAGATGTTGTAGGCATCAAGACACCTATCTGTCTCTCATAAGAATCAAGCACTATCCCTCGGGTAGTACCCAATCTAGTGTTATATGAAGGGATGTATGCTTCAGTTAGATTGCTGAGGCTGCATAAGAATTCTATGCCTATTTGATCCTTTCCTAACATATATCTCACCTCGTTAACAAGCCTAGCAACTCTTGCCATATTTGATGCTTTCTATAGATGATTCCAGAGGTCTAACAACCTCCTATCTAATTCCAAAAGGTTTTATGCAGGAATGTGCATAGAGTCATCCTCATCCACAGATAAAGTTGTAGGGGATACTGGAGGAGTGGTTACACGAGTGGTCTCATCAATGAAACCCATCTCGTTTGTCAAAACTTCCTCTTGAGAAAAAATGACTGGCAGTAAAGCCTGCGGTAAAGTTGGAAGTGACCTTTATCTTTTCCATTTGTAGGTGTCACACACTTCTCTTGACAACATACCTAGAGATTGTAGATTGGGTTGTGATGCTCATAAAACCTCACAACACCCAAAATGTATAATGGTCGTCGAGTGTGGAGGAGAGAGTTTCAAAACAAAGGAATGGATAGACGTTGTTCACATCAAGTTCACCAAAAATGTAGAGGGGGACCTGTTAGCTCTCCAAAACGTAGGCAAGATGCCTCAAGAGGTTGCCAATATCTTGATACGCTTTAGGGTAACAGACAAGGTCAAGAGAACTCAAACTTCTACTCTTCAGGTGCTGCCAGACCTAGGCAGGTGTACCTATTTGAATGAAGCAGACTTAACTTATGATTATCCTTCTTGCAATGATTTGTCCACAATGGCAGATGGAAGTGAACAAACGAATTCAAACTTGATACAAATAGCAATATCAATCTTCTTAATCTAAATCCTAAAATTCTCAATTAATAGATGTAAAGAAACTGAATGGATCCAAATGGTGAAATGCAGAGACCAGTGCCTTATTGGGTATGCAGAGTCAAATGAAACATAAATGGGCAACTTATTATGGAAAAAACTCAAATTGTCGACATATGATCTGTTTATAACTTGTATAAACATGCAGGATTATGACTACTAAGCTCTACTTTAATAATCCAGATGAATCTCGCTGATTACTATGATCAACTAAAAGGATTTAATCTCTTCTTGAGAGAACCAGCTAATTAACCACACAGATACAACAAATGTGCACTGATAAACTAAAAATAAGCTTGTTATATCAATTTAAACAACCAAAAAGAATCAACTTGGAGACAGCTTAGCAATACTTTTCAATAAATTCAATAGACAATTAACACTAGAAATAAACTACCACACCAGCTGAATTTCACGGAAATCACCATTTGAAAACATGCAACATAGCCTCTGTTCTGAGAAATTTATTCTACTGTATCCATCTCTACCTACTGCCTCTAATCTAAAATCTGATGATCTCAATTACAAACAGGAGTACATATTTATACACCAGCATTAGAAATCATAACACTTCCAAATCATGTCGGCCAACCGTTATAATAGGGAAAACCCCATGTCGGCTTGCAACTGTATTTAGCAAATCTTATATCGGCCACAGTGGTATTTAGCATTCACATGTTGGCCCACATGATTTGAATTTTTTGTTAATCACTAATGGAATAGTCGATGAGACATCCAGAAAGTATGCCGAAGGAAATTATAACGTTGATCACTGTCATCCTGTGTTCCTCTATTCTTCGTGCTTCGCCGTGACCACCTACCGTCGGGGAGAAATCATATTGAAAACCTTTTGTCACTCAGAAAGCACCTCACTGTTAGATTTGTTTCAGTCGCTGAGACACAAGAGTTTTTCTCACCGAGATGCCCATTGTTTGATTCAGTGTCGCTGTGAGTTGCAAACATCAGTGAGACCTCATATAGAACACATTATGTTTCACCGAAAGCCCCAATTTTACTTTAGATCGCCAGGAGAATGCCAATCTCACATCGAAAGAAACCATCAGTCCCATATATGTCACTGTAACTTGCAACTGTCGGGGAGACCTCCTGTAGATTATTTTGTGTCATACCGAAACACCAGAGCTCACACTTGTTCGCCAAGATGACACAAACCCCTCACCGAAAGCCATTCAATAGAAACCTTTAGTAACCTATCGATGAGACACATATACTTCCCTATGACTTCCTGCCACAAACTTCAACTCCTACCGAAAGCTCTTTGCACAAGTTGGTGAGACACCACGAAATCGTTATGACATTCCACCGAAGATCTTAACTTATGCCGATAAGACAATTCTTCAACTGTCGGTCGGCAAGAAAAAAGATACTCGCCAAGACATAATGCCGATACCGCCTAGCTCCGCCGATGAATCTTTATATGCGCAAGTCGGTGAGACCTGACCCATTCGGGGGGACCTCACCCCGGTGAAAATACTTATGCCGATATACCTATCCTTTGTTGTCAGAACAACATGAAAGTCATGTTGATAACTGCCAGTGAGTAAACTCCAATCGCCGTGACACAAGAAACGTCTTGCTGATAGGCAACACAGACATTTACGAGTAGAAGAATGGATCGAGGAGACCTTAATACTGTCACGTCAATGTGCCTGTAGCAAACACATGTTAATACAAAAGCAACATGGGTCGGGGAGACAATCATGAACCTATGCCGATAGGGACTGCAATGTGGAAAATGCATGACACAATGGACTCAATAAGGCAAATATGGGGAAAATATGGGAATTCATGAGCATGACCAATATGTAAAAACACCAGAATTTTATAGTTCCAACATGACTGACCACTCAATGACTCTAGGTCATAGATAACTGAGAGTTGAAGGCTACCCTAATCTACCTCAATTGCGTAGGTGTTTAGGAAATAAAAAGATAGAGCATGAAAGAACTCTTAGTGCTTCTACCACTCTGCTAACCTAAAATTTTGGTTTGGACTAAGTGAGCAGGTTTCTGGAATTTAGGCTGTACCTCAAACAACTCTTTTCCAGAGGACAATAATGTAGAACAGGGACAACAATGCAACACATTGGCATCTCATAGGTGTGTTGGGGTCTATACATATAGAAAGTGAAAAAGGATAGTCACAAGTATTAAAACCTACTAACGACTTAGTTATTGAGATTTACTGATGATGAATAAAGCAATAAATGATAAAATGATAGAATAATGAGAGAAATGTAATAAGAAGTGAAAAGAGTGAAATGCGATAGAGGTCCAGTTTGCCAGTAGGCTCCACATGAACAAGTACCTACACACAATAAAGTGGGGAAAAATGTTGGGATGTTTCAGGGCTTGCCGTAGTCAAACACCCATTTTGGTGTTTCCACCTCCACAGAAAACCAGATAGATAGAAAGGTAGAAATGTGATAAAGAAAGTGTGCTTGAAAGAAAAATATTGAACACTTCAAGAGACACTGTTACTCAAATCTAACAACATAATAGTAAGCAAATAATATCTGTTGGAAAAATATGTCTCAATCCCATAGGTTGAAACCTCTATTGGAGCCAATTCGGTGTGACATATTCTATGTCTGGTCGACGAGCAGATTTGTAGCCTTATGCTTTGTACAAGTCATTGTGACCTTGTAGAAGTCTTGCCGAACGGTTACACATTGGTGTCTTCAGTGTGACATGTTATGTTCGGTGTGACCTCTTACTGCGTGGAGATCTTTGGCCGACAGGCCATACATATCATTTATTGGGGAGACCCTTGGCCGAAAGGCTTAGTTCGGGAAGAAGTCTCAGTGATGAAGAAAGGTCTCGCCGATGGGGAAAATCTTGGAGTCTTCGCGGTGACACAATGACTTTAGTATGAAGTCTTAGCGACCAATGGAGAGTCTTGCTGATGATGAGGGGTCTTCGGTATAACTCTTGGCGAACGGTGGTCTCGGGGTAACTTGGAGATTGCGGTAAGAACTCTCAGCGAGAGTGGTAAGTCTTGCCGATTGTTCGGTGCTCGATATAACATAAAGATCTCAGAGTAAAGTCTCAGCAATGGATGTTTGTCTTAGTGATGAGGAAGTCTATTATCGGTATGACTTGAGACCTTGGTAAGAACTCTCAGCGAAGGATGATAGTCTTGCCAACTATTGATGGCTTCAGAGTAACATAAGAGATCTTGGTGAAACCTCTTGGTGACAGTTGAATGTCTTAGCGATAGATGGGTGCCGATGGAAATGCTAATGTTTCGGTATGACTTAGGACCTCGGTATGAAGTCCTAGCGAAAGCGATGAGTCTTGCCGACTGATGGATGCACTTAGATTAATTTGAAGGCTCAACATGAGGTCTTGGTGAGAGTGGTATGTCCTACCAATAGAATGACTCTTTGGTGTGACTTAGGATATCGATATGTGGTCTCACCGAAGAGCGATAGTCTTGCCGAAAGGAAAAACTGAAGTCGATGCAACGGGTGAACTCGATATAACCTCTTGTCGATTGTAAGGACTCTTGGTGATATCAAATTTTGATTGTGTTGGCATCGGGGAGACATGGTCAGTGTCTCACCGATATGCCAACACAACTTGATTGCCTTTTGACTGTTTGACCATCCTATATGGAGCCTCGTGGACCAATCAGAGAAGCCGAATGGGAACCGTTGGAAGATAGTTCATTGTGATAGTTCTGAGAGGAAGATCAACAGACCAGTGGCGACATGAATACATTCAGTAATTTTGCAGAGGTTTGGTTGGTTCGAATAACAGTTGGGTGAACAGTTCAAATTGTATCAAAGTGATTTGTATTCTGTAAAGATTGTAACTTGAAGGTTCCTGTAAAAGTTTGATCATTGTGAAAGCTACTGTAATCTAACATCAGAAAGATAAGTCAGAACTTTGTATGTAATTTTTGTTACTGTAATACAAAGTGACTTCTCTTGGTGTGGTGGGTTTTTCTCCCGTAAGGGTTTTCCCACGTAAATCTGGTGTTCATCTATGTTTGTCTAATTCTCTGTTTCTGCTATCTCTTTCTAGTGCATCTTAATTGGACTGTAATTGTAAAATTTAAAGTGTCTCTGCATTCTTCCCTGAGGTTTTTGATGTTAGGAGAGTTGCTTCCGCATCTAGCTTTCCTTACAATATCACCCTCGACCAAAGGCACTCAAGGCCAATGAGAGAGGAATGCAAGTCTACAACCATGGAAAAGTCGACATGGCAGCAATGACATCGAAGGAGGTCTCACAAGACACAAAGTTGTAGCTTTTGTGGTAGATTTGAAGAATGCTGTGATGTTGGAATAGTGAATCCAATAGTGCAACAAGTAGCTTAAGAGTGTGAGAATTGTCAAGAAGTTTGTCCAGAATGTGTAGAGTGCGAAGATGATGGAATGAAAATGAAGGATAGCTATTTGAAGGTCAATTAGGAGGGAAAGAGCCATTCAAAGGTCGGTAGAAGGGTATAGGGGCATTACGCTTCATCGCTAATGGAGAACATAACACATTTGTAGATTCTAAAGGCATGAATCCTGTCAGGATGGTAGTGCACTGCGTAGACATCCATGCACCGCGTGCATGTCCTAGATAGAAATTCCCCCACCAACACTAAAAGCAATCACCAAGTGGATGGAGTATAGATGGGTGATGTGGAATTACATGGTTGGGTTTGATTTTTCTAAGGTGAAGGATGTAAAAGGGGAACTTGCAAGGGGGGTGCAAATTTACTCCTATACATTATATGTTTCTTTGACATTATATGTTTGTGTTCCTGATATCATTCCCCCACTTGTTGAAGACCTTCCGAGAGTCATATGAAATAATTTTCTTAGGGCCCCAAATCCCATGGAATCAAAACACCATTTTGAACATCTCCATGCTCACTGGTTTTGTCAATGCATTTGCAACATTCACTAAAGTGTCAACCTTTTCTAGGTTCACCTTTCAATCCTACCTTCCATGCTAGAACAAAGTACATCAATGTTCAGTATCATTTTGTTCGTGATATGGTAGAGGATGGAAAGGTAAACCTAGAAAAGGTTGACACTTTAGTGAATGTTGTAGATGCATTGAAAAAACTAGTGAGGATAGAGAAGTTTAGATGGTGTTTTGATTCCATGGGCCTTGGGGCATTGAGCAGATGAACCCGTATGAATCTCGGTAGGTCTTTGACAAGTGGGAGAATGTTGGGATTAAGGTGTCTCAACCTTATAGTCCTAATATTTATTTAATTGATGTATTATTGTATTTATTTGTATTATTTAATTGCCTATGGTGTCATGTCATAAATTGGGTCCCATTGACTGGGTGGCATTCTCATTGGAGGTGACAGGATTACACATAATCATCCCAAGTGGACATAGGCATCCCACCTTGGAAGCTTTGACCTATGACAGATTCTATGATGCATCATAAGGCATCTTCATGCATGGAGAAAGTTGGCACTCAAGTTGGGTTATGACAAGTTGTAAGAGAATCAACTATTTTTTAGTCAGTTATGAAAGATTCTCTTACAGATTTTATGATAGATTTTATGGTATATTTATGACATATTCTATGACAATTGTAAGGCATTTGTCATAAGCTATTTTTCGCATATTCTAGGTGCCCAAGCTTGGAAGAAGAATATTTGCATGTATGACAATTGTAAGGGGTGTAAGGGAATATGTTACATGTGTCCAAATGCATGTCTATGGCATGGGATATTGTGCCATGTGGATTTGGACACCGCTCTCCTTCTAGATGCTTCTTGAAGCTTATATCACTCTATATATTGAGTGCCTTGCATTGTAGAATGCATAGTTTTGTTGCAAGCAACGAAGTGCTATTGGATTGTCTCCAAGATAGGTGTTTGTGATGAAACACTTGTTGAAGAAAGGCTTGTACTTGAGGTTGTATTGTAACTCCTATTTGAAGTAATACAATTGTACTGCGCTTTTGGAGGCTGGGGTTTTTTACTTGAAAGGGTTTTACCCACGTATATCTGTTGTTATTGCATTTGTGTACTTGCTATTCTATTCTATTATTCTCTGTGTATCTCTTATTGTAACAAAATAAGGTGTTAAAGAATTTTTTTGTAACTCTCCACTACTTAGATTAGTGTAGGAAGCTATTTTTGCTCACCCGGTTTCCTTTCAATTGTTGCATATCATACATCTTGTGTGTGTCCCTTTGTGCTTATGTTGGTTTGATGTGGGATCTTGGATCTTAGAGGCTTGATTACCCTCCTTGATCTTTTTCATCCTATACCATCCACATTGGTACACTTGGACCCCTCTTGATGCATAATTGTCTACTTTAGTGAGTTTTCACTTGTGCTCATCCTCGCACTAAAATGGGGGCTAAATGTAGTGTAGAAAAATGTATCCCTTTTAAATTTTCACACTTAGTTAGGAATAAATATTGAATTGAACTTGATTATGCCTTAATTTAGTGTTGTAATATGTATTTTACATATTCACATTAAGTTTAGGGATTTATTTTTTAAAATGGACTTAATTGTGCCTTATTTTGGTGTTGTAAAGTGTACCCCTTTACACTTTCACACTTATCTAGGGCCTCATTAATTAATTGAGCTTAATTTCCCTTAATTAGCCCCTTTAATTCAAATCCAAGCCTAATTAATTGTAATTTCTGAAGAGGAAACCTGACATTCATTAATGCCTAAACATAACACTCATCCCTGAAGAATGTGTGTCCTAGGTAAGTGAACTAGGACCCATTCACCATAGGGAAAATGGGTCCTCACTTAGACCTAGGATCCCCCTTTTTGGTATGTTTATGGCGATATTTTAACATTTTCAAATCTATAATTTAGTGTCGGCTTGTGATATTTGAATTTCTAGATATTAAGGTAACTTACATTTAAGTATAAGGTTATTTCACTTAGTTTCACTAAGATTTTCAAGTGTTCAATTCCTAAGAAAAAGTTTATGAGACCAAGAAAATTTCAAGAGCATTTCAAGGCATTCAAGAGCAAATTTATTGAAGATTTATTGCAGCAATCAAGATTCATTATCATGTCAAAGTCATGCATGTTGCTTGAGCTAATATGGTGATGTAGAGTTCATGATTCATTCAAGCATTCAAAGCCATCATTTCAAATCAAGTTTCAAGATCAAGATCCATATCCATTGAGACCACTTCATGCTAGTTGTAGATCTACATTCCAAAGGTTCAAACAAGGGTTTGGTGAGTTGTGACATTGCATTGTTTATTCATCATTTCCTTCATGCTATTTCATTTCATTACAAAGTTTAAATTATCAAACAAGGTTTGACCAAGGTAAACCCCCCACCACCAAAAACAACATTTTCTCCTCTTGTGTTTTTGTTTGTAGGGTTTAGGTGGAAGATCTATTGAAGAAAAAAAATTGCAAAGTTTTCATGGTTGTCACCATTCTTGAAATTTCACAAAAACTAATCTACAAAATTTATTTTTGACTTTCTAACTACAAAATTTTGGGATTTAGGAGTGCAAACACAAAGGAACAAAACCCAAAAACCATTTTTACAAAGGCCTAGCTGAGATCATTCACCATAGGGAAAATGAGACCTTGGTTAGCCTTGAAAAATAACTTTTTGTGAGAGGTATGCAAGATTTATCCCTTCCTGATTCTCCCTAAAGTCTGTAGGTTCCATTTTTTTTATGTTTAAGTTTCTAAATGCACTTTATATATCACAATTTGGATTTTATTTGACAGTTTCAATCTTTCTCCCCAAAGTGCTATTTGACCTGGACCCCCATCCTAGCATAAAAGGGAAATCAATAGATTCACACTTTGACTTAATTCACCTGAAGGTTGACAGTCATTTCATAGTGTGGATCTCATTTACTAATGAAATTAGAGAAGTAGGACCCCTTTTCCCTCTTTGGATCCACTTTTCCATTTTGGGAAATTCCCCTATCCTATTTTTCTATGTTTCAAACATATGTGATTATTTGGGGAGATTGGATTACCCCAAAGTTGGCAAGGAAATATACCACCCAATTTGTCTCTCAATAGACATGTGAGATTTTGTATTCATATAAGCTTTATAGGAGGCACTTAATTATTGACAAATGTGGTTGTAGCTTCTAGCTCTTTATATGGCCTCATCGTATAGCCTCTTAATGCAAATCACTGAGCGCCCCTCAATATCAACTCCTTGATTTTCCAATGATTGAAATAGTCTAAGACCATCAATGATGGCGTCAAACTTGGCTTCGTTGTTAGTTCCTATTAGCAACATTTTAGATTATGCTTTTATCAATTTCTCAAATTCATTCCTGATGATGATGCTAGCCTTAGAAGCGGCCATATTTCCTTTGGAATTTTTTTTTTTAATCAACCTCTTGGTAGTGTAGACCATTTAGCCGCCTTTCTTTTCTCCCAACTATTGGCCTTGGTACAAGGAATTTTTGGGGTTTTTAGGGATCTCAGTCATTTCATATTTGCATTCAACCATTTATAAATTCCATTCTTAATATTTGTAATTACTTCCTCTCTAGATTTGGCAGCATCATGGAATATTCTTTGATTGTGTTCCTTCCACAACTACCAGATATGCATAAATGGGGAAACTTCCCAAATATCATTCCAAAATGCTGAGGTATCAAGATGGTGCAAGAGTTGAACATTGTCTTGATGTCATTCGGATAAGGGATAGACCACTTGAGAATATTTTGCAACCAATCCCAACACATCGATGTGAAGGTATAATTGATGAAGAGTTGGTCAATAATATATTTCAGAGGCTTTACACATTATACACCTAGATGGGTCAAAAATGTCAATTGATCCCAGATGATCAACCATAAATTATCATTTGTGCATGGAGGTTCAAGCAAAAGCCTCATATTTTGGAAGAACTACCTGTTGATGGTGTTTTCTACACAACAACTCAGACAAGATACAAGTATCCTATCTCTCTTGAAAGGTAAATCTCTATCAGCAAGCCTCAAGAGATAACCCCAAGGTCTCTAATGTCAGGTCTTGACAAATGCAGTGAAACAACTCAGAGATAATGTGAAAATGTGGGTAATCACAAAGGGACCTTACTACAAGCAAATACTGAATCATTAATTTATCATATCTAGCAATATGATGATACTTCAATCCTAAATCTAACTAAGATGATAAAAGAAATAACAAAAGATATAAGGTTTCAAAGAGATTCCTAGACTTAACATTAAACCTAAGATTAACAATGCAAATGACAAACACTTGAAATGGACCAATCCCTCATAAACTGATTTCTACTTGACCCAGATGGATCTGCAATCTTATAGAAATAGTGCAATCATCAAATATTTTCAGATCATGAACATTCATTCAAAACAACCCTATGACAATCAAAATGAATAAACCTTCACAATTGAACTAAGCTTAATGAATATAAAAGTCCAGGCTAACTTTGCAAAGCAACTAACAATCAATTGGTTGCAAAAAGTATGGACCAGAGATTGCTACAACACTTCAAGTACTAAATCATAAACACTATCAAATTATCTAACATTAAACCTAACACATTTATCAAGTAACTTAAGCAATTCCAAAGATAGAATCACAAGAACCATGCCAGATAAAATTCAACACAAGAAAGACACCAAATCACAATGTCTTTACTTGCATTAAATTACCCAAAGTAGCAACAATTCCAGTATTCTGTTACAACACTTGCTTTGATTTGGATCCGTCAAATCTTAAAGTCCAATAGCCAGCTGTTGTAGACTTGCTCACTGTAACTCTTGCACTGTTGCTGCTGGAGGGTTCCTAAGAAAGCCTCACTTTATTTCCTTTAGGATCCTCTTGGACATTCTGGATATTAATTTTGACTGCTGGAGTGGGGTTCATACACTTTTGTATTTGTTCTACTGCAACCTGGCACAAGCAACAGTCCAATTTTGAATGGGAGGCATTATGAACCCTACACCAATTTGTTAAGAGTAATTCTCCAAAATTCATTCCTCTACCCAACTGAACCTAATCTTCAATACACTTTTGAATGAATTCTTGGAAACTTTCCAGCAAGCCGAGTTGATTATCTTGAGGGACATCATCACTTATTGGTTCCACTAGGGATTTAATACCACTGGATTGAGCTGTGAGATCAATAGGTGCAACATGTAACATAAGGATTTCTTCTGCCTCAGATTCCTCAAAAGGGGTTGCAAGCACATAATTTCCCATGCTCACTTCAGATATTAGAATCTCATTCAATTTTTTTTGATATTCTGTAATCATGTATTTCATCCTGGGTTCCCTTTCGATCTTGATCTGATTTGGCACTCCCTTCCAAGGAAGCCACATATGAGAGTGATCAGTTGACACATATCCATTCAAGGCCCTGGTAAATTCTCTTCCCAAGATTAGACCGTAAGCATCAGGTATATCAACCACCTGTATATTAATAACCTACTGAACTCTAGGGTCAGAGACAACTTGCATATGAATCATGTTCAACTCCCCTACAACATTAACCTTAGTTCGATCCAGTTGCATAACTTTCTTTTGGGAATCAGTAGGAGTGATACCTAAGGCTCTACAAACACCAAAAGGCATTACATTGGTAGAAGCACCTGAATCTAACAAGCAATTGTGTAGATTTTTACCAAATATGCAGACAAAAATAAGAAATGGAGGGGTATTTATTTTCCCTTGGAACAGGGTCAAGGGAGTATCCACCTGAGCAACTTGAGTGTTGTCCTTCTCTTTCCCTTTATCTCCAGGTGATATATGAATTTGGTTATGAATCTGATTCTTCCCTTTTACTAGTTGGGAACTAGATGCTTTATTAATACTCTCATTGACTGTATTCTCTTGTGATACTGATCTAGCATTGTAAGCACCTAAAAATTCATTTCTAATTGTTGGAACTCTCAATAATTCATATGCAGATAGGCCTACCTTTAGATTCTTGAGTTCTTTTGCAACATATATGTCTAGTTGTTCCGTACTTAGATTAGCTGGGGCCTCTTTGGGACATTCCACCGCCCTATCTTTGCTTGCCTCAACACTCTTTCCTTTTGATGGATCCATTTGTGTTTGTCCTTCCTTCGATAGGTACTGATTAGGCACATGAGGATACAGTGGATTATTACTAGCATTGGGATATGGAGGTGTGGTGAAGGGGCCCCCAGCCTGTGGACGTTTGTGTGGCAAGTCCCTCAGATCATATTTCTTGACAGGCCTCTGGAAGGTTTGTACCTCTTCAACATAAGCTTCTTCTTCATCCATGGGGCCATTGTCATTCACTGTATTTTCATCAAACAACTATGTAATCTCATCTCCATTGCACACCTGGTCCGCCTCTTCCTTCAACTGGTCTGATTCTTCTTTAGGCACATTTTCTTTGCTCTGTGGAAAACGAGCATGATTCAATACCAACACTGATGAATCATAGGGAGTAGATGGCACCATTTCCTGACTACTTGCATTATTCTCCACTTCATACTGAAAAATTGAAGTTGTTGTCTAGAACTCTTGACAATCTAACTTAGAATGTTGACTTGTTTTATGGAGCCTACACCATCCTGATAAAGCAACCTCAACTAAATATACACCACTTGGAGGCTTCTCTTGGTTGACTGCTTGATTGACTGGCTGATCCAATGGGGTGGGAATACCTCCATTATTAGGCCTCGTATTCCAAGTCTTGTTTTGTCTAGGTGGCTATCTCCTGTCAAACCCTTGTCTGCCAGCTTGACCTCTATCAAAGTTCTGGC
>VDFB02071309.1:0-11316 GCA_007258455.2 Sequoia sempervirens
AGATGATTCCGGCAAGCCCTTTACTCTGCTTAGAAACGTGATCATATCCTTGACGTCATCTTTGAAGTCACTTCTCAGGAGTCCTTTCGGCCATCTAGAAACAGATGATCTAGGCTTCTTGAGCCATTGAGTGTTTATCAATTGTTTAGCCTTATTGGGATCAGCATCGAAGATCTCCTGTGCTTTTGATATAGAGATGTCAATGTATTTCTCCATATGAGGGACCTTGAAAACAATGTGAAAGAAATTGGGGTCGAGTCTCAGAATCTCGTGCCCGGAAGAGTCGATCACGCTTCTGCTTTCTCGAATATAATGAGACGCAACTTGAAGAACAAACTCGGTATTGTGTGCAGCTGTAGGAAACATCGCCACCAAATGGAGGTTGCTGTGTACGATTTCTCTCATTGAATCAGGAAGAGGCTTCGTCTCAGTTAGCTTTGCGAAGTCAACCAAGTCTTGATGACCAACTTTTGTATCTTTTATTTCTTCGACTTTGGAAAGCACCATAGTCGGCGGATAGACGCCTTGATATTTGTATTTCATCTTGCCTTTTGCTTTCGAAGAAGAAGGAGGCTTAGTAGCAGTCATAAAAAAGAACTGGAACCCTGATCAATCTTGACTTGACGATCTTTGAAAGTAGACTGCAATCCGTTTAGTCAGAACAAACATCAATTGTTAGGAAACATGGGAAAGCGCGAAATGAGCACGAGGATGGGAAAGCGTGAGGTGGATGACGAGGCACGCAAAATGATGCACAAAGGCAGAAAAAAGAGGCTCAAGAGTGCACTGGTAAAAAATGAAGCTTATCTGGGAAGAATTGGAGAAAGTTCATAAAAAGTGTAAGGGCGCTAAAATTCAGCGCCCTTACATCTCAGAAAAATGACTTTTGATGCAAGGGCGCTAAATTTTAGCGCCCTTACATCTTGCAGTGTTAGGAATTTTTTGACATTTTCAAGATGTCACAGCGCTAAAATTTAGCGCTTTTGCATTTTCTTGACAATTTTGAAATGTAGATGTAGGAATGAATGGCGAGGGCGCTCGTGCTTGTCAACATGCAATTTGTAACATGAAAGCTTTGAGGATAATTTGGTTTGTCTTTGGATAGGGTTGCAATTCGCACCATTATCATTTTTGCATTCAAAAGCTAAACTTCTTTCTTTCCAAGTGATAGATCTTTTCAAAGTTTGTAACAAAGCAAATGGAGAAGGCGATGTGAACAACGTGATTGATAATCACTAGCGTTGGAAGGAAAGCAAGGCGGAGAATGGAACACGCGAAGGTAAAACGCGGAGGAAGAGTCAAGGAGAGAATGCGTGGCGTTAGAAAGGAAAAGAATGCGTAGGGTAAGAAAATGGAAATGGAGGAAAGAAAAACGCATTCAAAACAATGAGTGAGGTTAAGAAAAACGCGAATGGAGGAAAAGACGCGAAGAGAAACAGAAGGAACAAAAACAAAAACGCGAATGAAGGGAAGAAAAGAAAACAAAAACGCGTATGTTAACATTGAACACATACAAATGAAAAAAGAATAAAGACAAAGCAAAAAGAAAAACTTACCAGAGCAAAACGCGAAGAATGTTGAAGAAATGGCGGAATCTCCAAAAACGTGAATTTGCAGTTTTGAAAGAAACTCGCACAGCAAGAGGAGAGAAAAGAAAATAAAATATAAACAACTAAAATGGCGAATTCATTCACTTAAGTGAAAATGAAAATTAAAACCTAACTCAAGTCGAGCATTAAATTTAGGCACGAAAAGTGGCACGATTGACGAAAAACACGAAAACATGAAGAAACGTGCCAGAGCCATGAAAAAGTTTAAGTGGCGAAGGAAAATGTAATGGCGCTAAAATTTAGCGCTATTACATTCTGGAAATTCCTTGCATGCGGTAGCTAAATTTAAGCCCTTGCATTCCCGGAACTTGCGATTTTGGAGTTCGAGGCGAGGGCCTTTTGAACGCCATTTTAAATGAGCCCCTAGCGAGTCACGAGCGGTGAAACTTCGAAGATCGTTTGAAGGTCTTGGCGAGGCGAACATGGGGGAATGCTCGAGATTGACTATTGAGGGCTTAGGCCTTATTTAGTGGCAGAAATTGCCAAGTTATGCGTGCTTGAACTTCCGCGAATCCTAGGAAGCGGAGACAAGTTTCGTGGGGGTTATCAATGGAGCGGCTAGATTCCGTGATAACACACAAAGGAGCTTGACATGATGCACATACATGGTGCTAACACAATTGACCCACACACACAATGCACACATATAGAAGTCTAAATTACTAGTTATTGATACTAGGCTTCTACCTTGGTATATTCATGACAATTTATTACACTAGGAATCGACAAAAACACATATACCTTATTTGAACCTTCCTTGACTTACTCTCAAATGTTCTCCACAACTCTATTCATACATTTTTTTTAGATTCAGCAACCTTCAACAAGGATCCTTCTATTATTTATGCACTCTCCCAAGCTCTTCCTTTTTGGACCCTATTGGTCAATAAGGGCGGTTCACTAATTTCTCAAAATGAACATTCAAAATGTTTCTTGTGTTAAGGAAATATTTATTTTTCCAGATTCCCCATGCCATGCAAGCTTCTAGCTTTGTTTGATTGGTTATTTGCTAATAGTGTGATTTAATAGGTAGCATTTATTATACTCAATTACACCAATTTCTCAAGGCTCATTTACTCTCATGCATCGTCCTCGAGCTTGATTCAACTATTGTTTCATTCATGTTGTTTGTGATTCTTGACACCTAATCTTTCAAAGTTTCAACCAACATCAAGCTACTTTGCTTTCCTCTTGCTGACTTGCTTATGCACTATCACTCACACTTGGCAAAAATTTTCCTATGAAGCCATATATGAGTCCCCTTTCAACTTAGTTTTCCCATCTACATCATCAATTACTTAGACACTTGGTAGATTGTCAAGGTATCATTATCAAAAGTAATTCAAGCTATGTCTATAAAAACACTTATAACATTGGTCAAGCCATTTGAATATCTATTCAGAAATAGGAACAGCCAAGAAAAACATGTCATCCATTTTATTCACATAACAATTTTAAGATCAAATGTTTACTCCAGATCTAAGATTAAAATCCTCAATTTAATGCTCACAAGTCAATTTAACAAGTTTACAATATTAAAATCATTCTTCAATCTTTTGGTTAATTTTTTTTTATTTTTTTTAATCTCATTATTCAGTTACCCATTCCCAGAAAAGATGCCATCTGATTGCTAAGCATCATAAGGTCAAAGAAAAAAGGCGTATTACATCCACCCCCTTTAGGGAAATTCATCCTCAAAGTAGAGGTTTAAAAATAGGTTTGGATATAGCTGCTGCATCTCTTGGGCTTCCTCCCAGGTTGCTAGATTTGGATGGTATCTATCCCATTGTAATTTAACCTACTCAATGTTGCATTGACAAAGTGTTGGCATGCAATGATTTAGGATCATGATTGGTCTACTAGAAATGATTGCCGTCACCCTTCTCAATATAAGGCACACTTTTCTCAACTTATTGCCACCTTTGGCACATTTTTCCTATGGCTTTGGAACTGTCAAATGATGCCATACTCATATCATTCTAACAGTTGGACCTTGGGAAGAGTTTTATTAGCTCTTTTTCATTTTTCCTTATGAGCAGGCAAAAGATTGAGGTGAATTTGCCACCTAGAAAGTGTGCCAGCTTTCTCTTGAATGTCCCTACTGGTTGGGTGTGCATCTGTCCTAGTTTTGCTAGCTGAAAGGTGCCTTGGAGGAATTTATTCAGCCATTTTCCAATCTTCTCGATTTCAAATCCCCATCTATGCTATCTCTACCTCTTCTTTCCATTGTTGGTGCCATCATTGGTCAGGAACCTTTTCATCTTTTCCTAGAATAATTAACCTCAAGCAATCTACTAGAATGGTTAGTTGAAAAACTGGACCATGAACAAACCACTTTGCAACTTGACAAGGGGAGAAACTCAGTTGATATTGAACACAGCAAAGATGACTTGATTAATGACAACAAATTGATCAAAAGCAATGCAAAAGCCAAGTTTGTGTGGGTATCAACATGGAAACTTCCTTTTGAAACTAAAGCAAGGCTGACTTGCAAGATGGCATGCCTATTGCCTAAACATAGATGGCACTGTTTGCTAATTTTGCTGACTTTTGTAAACTGGGCAGAGTTTAGAGATGGTTAAACCAACTGAAAGCATGCTTCTTAAGTTTCTTCCTTCAACACTTTAAAATAGGCAAAATTTGGATGTGCTTTTGTTGGCTTGAAGACTAGGCAGAATAATTCAGAGGTCGAATGAATAGAAAATTGCACCTATGGAAATCTCTTATGGCTTAACTGGGCTGCGCATATGCCATCATCAACTTAGCCACATTTCTATGACTTGTCAAAAGAATTTGATAGTTGAAGTAGTTGAAAAATGTGTCTCTTAAGTTATGCAAGTATAAATCTTCATGACTTCCGTCAAGGAAGAGAAACACTTCAGTGTTGCCACTTTCCTAAGCCATTTTTATCATGCTAGCTGAAATTTTCATGACTTATGCCACTAGAGGAACCCTGTGCGTATGCTAATTTCATGTTGAGCATTGAAGTGATGTGCTATTTCCATCTCTTTGAGTCTAGACAAAACTTTAGATGACTAAAACCACTTTCCTTGAAATGTTGGCAGAGCTTTTAAGTGGCTTAGACACATGAAAAGTGCACCTGACTTAGCTTTGTCCATCATCATATTTCCTGTACAAATTTTGTACACTTACTGCTTTGGCTCACTCACACCATCTTTTCCATTATGCCTTTGATATTTTCTCAAACATCCTCGTTTTCTTCTTACTAGACTTGTGGTAATCATCATCACCTTGCAGAAGCAATAGACCATGACAAGATGATCTTGCAAACTGATCAGGGAGACCGCAATTGACTTGGATTTACACACAAACAATGACCAATTTGACAAAAAAAGAACAAAAATAAGTTCAAACATTGAGCTTCATGGGTGTGCAACACCATCAATAATACATCAACACAAAACCACAAGTCAACATCAAAACCTTTGAGACTGTAATGTCCCCTTTCTGACGGAAACACTTAAACCCAAATCTTGTATTTAAAGTATTCCTCAAAGAGACATTAGAACGTTAGAGATTAATAAATTAGACATCAAACATCCCTATTACTCATTATGGATAATTCTCTTATACTAAATTTCCTATGTGTATTAGATACTAAGATCTTTCAAGATATCATTGATGGAAATTCTATTATACCATTCATCATCATAGCGGAGTCGTTATGACTTATAAGGCTCAAGCACCATTATTTACACCATCATAAATATTATCTAAATAAGAATTATGACATCATTCCTAATTGACTCAATTTATAAGTACATATATATGTCTTTATTTTCTACATAAATATGTATCTAAATATTCTATTTTCAATATCATGCCTATATCATTATTCATATATATATTCATATAATTCTTATGTCATATTATTTATTCATTATCAATTTTTATCGATCCTTATGTATGCATGATTTAAATAATCATCAACCTTACCTGATGCACAATCATTTAATCTTTCAACATATTACTTACTATTTTATTCTCCCCTCTATTCGATTGTTCCTTCTTCCTTTTAAGTTTTGATTGATTAATGCCTTTAATTATATTCATTTCGATCAATGAGATGTCTTTAAATAACTCATTCTTATCGAATCCCCTAATCGATCAATCCTCCATGAACACTACAAGGTAGCGCTTCATAACTAGGTCCTTATTATATAAATAATGTTTGTTCAGGTCGCTTAGCTGTGCAGATGGGTGAAGACAATAGTTGAGATCTCCAGTAAGGCTATTGACCAGTGCCACACCACCTACAAGAACATAAAACTCGTTCTTAATAAAGGCTATATAAGATCCGCAATCTATGATACCGCTTATACATCCAAAGTCTCTATATTCTCAGCCACGGTGATGACGTTTTGATTCCCTTTTATTCGATCTGTATGTAGACTTCTCTGTTCCCGTGACTACTATTTACTTCTTCTTACTTCACAACTCGTTCTGCATAGTGAAGTCCTCCTTTTTTTCCTGTATTCCGCCGCTCCTGATCCCTCCTTATAGTAGGCACTGGGCGTGACCTTTCCTCGCGTTGCTTCATTTTCTTGAGCCGCTTCTTCCATAGGTCGTCTCTCTCACTCCCGACTAACGGTGTATTTGTTAGTCCATGTGCTTACTTTCGTTTAAATGTTGTATCATATATATGTTATATATATCCCATTTTATGGTTTATTTCGGTTAGCTTACCACAAGAGGTATTATATATATATATATATATATATATATATATATATATTAATATATTATCATTTAGTATATGTTTATTTATTATTTATGATTTCTTAGGAAGTAATATCGCGTAGTTTAGAATATAGGTTAGCATCTTGTGTTTTTTTATAATATATTTATAAATTGTATTTATTATAAATATATTTATTTATTTGTATTGTATTATAACGATTATTATAATGACTAAATATTTTATATTTATATTTTAGTATTTATATCATTGTTTTATTTATTTCTATTTATTTGTAATTCACCTCTTATTTATTTATTTAATGTGTGTGTTTTTAGGTGTCGTTTAGGGGACATGTAGACCCAATATTGATGATACAAGATTTCAACATTTTCAAGTGGTAGAAATGTGCCTTTTGCATCTAATTATGATTCCAAGAGGGTAGCATTATATATTTTATATCTACATGCATCAAATGTCAATGATTTTTGGAGTAATTTTATGTGGAGGAATGCATATGGGATGAATCCAAAATATTCAAAGAGGTTAAAAGGTGAGACACAAAAGGTATATATGAGGATCCTTTTTAAGGTGAAAGCCAACGATCAAGTATCCTTCATTGTTTTTCGCCCAAACAAATATTGTATTCAAATTGAAATTTATATTGATTTCCAAATTTTGGATTCTCTCACAATTAGAGATCTATTTCCTCTTCCTCTCAAGGATTTTCTTATGGAATAAGCCATGGTCTTATGTTATATTCATCCACCTTTTGCTACCTACACACAATGAAAAAATAGAAAGGCACTTTGAAAAGATAATTGATATTCATAATTTCTTGATTACAAAAGGAGAAAGAAGATTACAAGATGTTTCTAAAAAGAAACAATCATTAACAAAAGTAAACGAAAGCAATAAACTGAAATATGCTAAAACAACTAAAGTGTAAATGGAAGTTACTAAAAACTAACTAAGATAACTAAAAGGAAATTAAAGCTAAGATGACCATTAATATTACACTTAATATTTTAATACCCTCCCTTAATGGTCATCCTACAAACATAAACTAAGTCTATCCATATTCTTTTGGAAACATATCATTGGTGACTAATAACTGGAGAAGCATAACCGTCGTGTGATTACTGGTCTTTTCTCGAAGAACAATCAAATCTAAACACTAGCACTCGAAAACTGTGAGCTTCCTTTGCTTCTAGGTATTATAACTCTTTCCATTGAACCTCTGCATACTTTCCAACATTACATTGGTGAAAGTAGCCATCCCTCCCATTTTCCAAAAATTAGGTAAAACTGTGATCAGCTGGCACAAACTCTAGACAATTAGCTGCCAGTCGCCACAACACGATTTTTCAAAAATCATCTGAAAAAAAAGACTCAAAAATTGTAAGATTTTTTAGAAAAACCTTCAAAAACTCTAAAAAAGTAAGTTTTTTTAGAAAAAATCTTCAAAAAACTGCAAAATTTTTATAGAAATGTTTTAAAACTCTTTTAGCAAATTTTTAGGAAAAATTTGGAAAAATCTTTGTAGAAATTTGTATTTTCCCAAAAAAATTATGTCAAAACTGGCTCAAGTAAAACAACCCTTTAGTCTGCCATGAAAAACTGGAAAATCAGGTCCACTAGTAATACTCAAAAAACTCCATGAGTCTCAGCAGGGCACAATTTTGTAAATCACCCAAAAAACAACCACCAAACCCTTGACTTTTCACAAACAACAAACTGCTCACAAACATAAAAAAATGGCACAAAAAAAGGTTGCGCGAACAGGTCTAAAAAAACCCTTTGAAAAATGGCACAAACAGATCTACGATTTTCAATAGCACAAACCTCACAAATTTATCCTCAAAAAATCCACGATTTTCTATAGAAAAAACCCTCAAAAACCTATTGCAAAAGATTCTTCAAAAAAATTTGCTACAAAATTTTGCTTGAAAACTTCTTCAAAAAAAATCCTTTGATTTAAAAAAAAAATCAGCTTCACAAAATTTCTTAAAAAAAATTTCTAAAAAATTTCTTTGATTTTTTTTAATAAAAAAATAATCGGCTAAAATTAATCAGGTTCGAGCTTGAGCTCTGATACCATGAAAAGATAATTGATATTCATAATTGCTTGATTACAAAAGGAGGCGAAATAAGATTACAAGACGATGTTTCTAAAAAGAAGCAATGGTTAACACAAGCAAACGAAAGCCATAAACTAAAAGATGCTAAAACAACTAAAGCATAAACAGAAGTTACTAAAAACTAATTAAGATAACTAAAAGGAAACTAAAGCTAAGATGACCATTAATATTACATTTAATATTTTAATACACTTTCCATCTGCGAGTAAAAACTAAGAATTCTCAAAATCTTCAATTTTCTTTTTATTTTCAGGTCTTGGTATTTGATACCTAAAGGCTTCTATGTAAGCTACAAATTATATACAATCCAATTCCCATTGCTGTCATATCCCCTTCTCGAGGTTGAAGACTTTGGTCATATTTTGGTGCCCAAGTATTGTTTTATGACCATCTAGATGAGACTCTATGGCCTATGTATTTATTTATTAAAAAGATACTTTTTTATTTATTTATTTTTGGAGGGGAAAAAACATTTTAAGGGCCTAAATTTGTAATGCCTATAAAGGCAAAAGCTAGTGCCCTCATTTGGCTGTCCATTATTGTCATTTTGCAAATCCAATCTTTTAAATATGTGAAAACAATGACAAAACCCCTTGGCTGCAAATTCTAGAGGATGAAAACCCTTGCGGCATTCATTGTGGATTTGGAGACTAAAACTCTCACATACATTTGGGGTGATTCTACTGCAAGGATTGCATTTGTATTCATTGATTCAGCTGGAAACATTCACTACTTGCAAACAAATTCATGTTTGGTCAAAATATTGCAATTTTGATTAGTTTGCCAATAGCCCCTGATTGGAGAATTTGCATATTTCGTTTTGGGGTGATTATATTGTTGTTGCAAGGTTGTATTGTATTCTTTGCAAGGCTGGTTGCTGTTACATGCTGCTGCCATTAATTAGATCCCAGCGCTGATCATCTAGGGCTGATTGCCTATTTTGAAAGCTTTGGAGCAGGGTTGTTCACTGTTAACTGCAGGGATTAACTAATTAGCAGCTGATGCCCTGTAGCGTGCTGCTCGGTTTGCACTTGTTTTTCTTTTTTTTTTTGCGTTTTTGATGAGCATTTTGAGATGTTTTAACAATGATTCATTGTAATATCCACTTCTCAAGCGTGATGACTTTTGTTGACCGTTGGCCTATTCCGGAGACCCGTAGGCTACTCGGAAGGTAAAATTAGGGTTTCCTGTTTGGTGGTTGGAGTTGATCAAAGTTGGGAGTGCAGTTTGCGGATTCTTTTTGGGTTTTCAGAGAGCTTCGCAACGGTGTGGCATGCGGTGCATTCCGGGCATCTTCTAGAATTTGCTATTTTTAGTAAATTCTATTTTTGGCAGTGATCATGCAGTTTCCAGTGCAATTGGTTGCTTCTTCAGTCAGTTCAGTTGGCTTGTTCATTTTCGGCTCAGGGGCACACTTGGAGAGATAAGTTCAAATTATTTTAATAAAGTCATATTTTAATGTTATATTTTACTGTTGTCCCCCCCTTCGCCTAGTGATTGAACTTTAAGTTGTTTTAAAAGGTGGTCTTCATGGGTGGACGCCTCATTGAGGGGATTTATTATATTTTAAGGTTCAAAATACTACTTGAAGAAAGGGATGCCATTTTATGAAGAGAAGATTTTAAATAAAGTCAAAATTGAACCTTGAGAAAAGGGGCGCCCAAACTAGGGGGAAAAGGAGTTAGTTCAAATTTGAAAATTAGGGTTTCTCTTCTAGAAGCTTCTGGAGGGTCTTTTCAAAATTATAAAAGGAAGCCTTGGATCTTCATTTTCTCATCTTATGTCTACAAAATTGTTATGCTGCCGGAATGGTGTTGGGACTGCTTCGAGGAATGAATGCCTCCTAGCCTTGGCTCGACTTCATGCTTGAGAGATAGCATCTAGTGGAGAATTTAGTTTGTTGTGAGAGATTTTGTAGTGAGGTTTGCTTTGTTGCATTGTTCTGCTTTGTAGTTCTGTTTTATGCATTTTATATCAGATTCTAGAGTTGCTATTTCTGTGTAGCTGAAAGTTGTTTTTACTCATATATCAGAAAAGAAAATTTATCTTCTTCTGGGTATTGTCTTGTTGCATTTCCTTGGCATGGGCGACCATATTTGCCAAGTTTCAGATTTTATATCAAAGAGTTGAATTTTAAAAGAGAAAATCACCCCTCACTAAGGGCCGTACCTTTTAGGCTTCATTGGAGTTTGTGCAAAAATTAAATGTCAGCTTTGGTGTCAGATTAATGATGCAATCTTGGGCGCCTTCATCTTAGGAGTATTTTGCACTAGGTTTTATGCATTTTGGATGAGTATTGAGGGAGTTGTGAGTAGTTTAGTGGTTCTCTGTATTGCTGTTATAGCATTCAATGAGCAGATCTGTCACAAATTAGAACTTTGAGATTGGTCTTTGAGGGAAGTTTTTGGTCTTGGTGCTTTTGTTAAGCAAGGAAGAATCTTCTGTTTTGTTGCAGCACTATTTGACTCTAATCTTATGCTCTTGGCAGGCATTCTTCATGATATTGTAAGCTGAACATTAGTACTGTCAGCATTTCTTCTAAACTTGTTCTTCATGCTTTGTAATACCCACTGAATAAGTGGAAGAGGCTGGCTTGCCGCCTATTTACATTGAAGTGCATTCTAGTTCTTAGCATCTCTGCCCTATGGTAGCTCCCATTCCACTCCGGGATTGAAAGCACATTCTAGGTGTTGAGTTTACTTTCAGCACTTGTAGTGGTAGAAATCCTTTGACCATATGTTCGTCCATTTTGGGCACATTCTTGGTTAGAGTTACTTTTCAGCATGCATTGAGATCCTCTGACCATATGCTCACACCTTGTCCAACTCAGGATCCTGGTGTACATTCTTGGTTAGAGTTGTATTCC
>VDFB02071310.1:0-30107 GCA_007258455.2 Sequoia sempervirens
TATGTCTTTTGGGCTCCACATCTGATTCATGTATAAATACTGGATGTTTACATCATGGGCTCCACATCTTTGGTGGATGTCTACGTCTTCTGGATTTCACATTTGCTGGAATCAAGTATAATTGCCCTATGTTTATGTCTTTTGGGTTCATCTGATTCATGTACAATTGACATATGCTTACATATTTTGGGCTTCACATCCAATTCAGGTACAATTGTATATGTTTATGTCTTTTGGGCTCCACATCTGATTCAGGTACAATTGCATGAGTTTATGTCTTTTGGGCTTCACATCTGAATCACGTATAAGTACTGGATATTTACATCTTTTGGGCTTCACATCTAATTCAGGTACAATTGTCAGATGTTTACATCTTTTGCGCTTCACATCTGATTCAGGTACAATTGCATATATTTATGTCTTTTGGGCTCCACATCTGATTCACGTATAAGTACTGGATGTTTACATCATGGGCTCCACATCTTTGGTGGATGTCTGCGTCTTCTGGATTTCACATCTGTTGGAATTGGATACAATTGCTGGAAGTTTATATCTTTGTGCTTTCACATTGGGATGTAACTTTTGTCTTCTATGTGCTAGGAACTTGGTATTTCTATTGCATTTCATTTAATTTATATTTTGGTTTAGGGGCCATTATTCATTAATAAGATGGGGAATGATTTAGTTTGAGATGTTTTAATATTATTTAGATGGTTTATAATTAGTATTTGTATTGTAAGAAGGTGTAATACTTTTGTGTATAACTTAAAAAGTGGAATAAGAAATACATTATTTTATTTAGTAATTTTATTGACATAGAATAATATGTAGTAGATACATTAGATTATAATGGTATTCTTAAATATACATATATTTTCACACCCATGCATACACATTATACAAATGATTAAAAATATTTCCACATCTAAATGGACAATGTAATAAAGTCTAAAATCTTGACTTAATGCTAGCACTAAGAAAAATATAGTTTATAAACCCACAAACCTTAGAAAGACACTACATTTTGAAAACTACACAATGATGGTATTGATACATTATGGCTCAACAAAATAGCCATTGGTGGTTGATGGGTGCATCTCATTATTCAAGTCTAGTGACATGTCCTAGTGGCACATGCCCATGGGCTTATTAATTTTTAACAAAATATTTTCCTATAAAAATTGCAAAAAAATATTATTGATCTCATCCAAGAAAATAAATGGTTTAGATTCATAATACTTCTATTAATGAGAAATGCATTTGCTATTTTTAGTCAATATTCAATATTAGTGATCAAATGAGGTTCACAACAAGCTTTCTCAACTCTCGTAACAAGTTACATTGGAGAAAGATCACATTCTACAATGAAGAGTATATCCATGGTACATGAATCATTGTTTTTGTTGACATTGCATCATATGATATTAGAAAAAGGATATTCACAAAATCAAAAATCCAAATTAAAAAAAAAAATGGAACCTAATGGTTGAGTTTCTATGGAAGGTAGGGTTTGTTCTGATTAGATTGTGGGGAAGCTTTCTCTAGACAAATCCGGCGGGTTTCGACTGAATGGAGGGAAAAGTGAGGAGACCTCAGACCATGGAGATGGACCAGTGACAACTAGGAAGAATATTAGCTCAATCGTTGATGGCTATAGGCTTCAGGGAAGTGATCGGGAGGTGCAAAATGGTTTGAGGAGTGGAGATACCATCGTGCCCGCGGCACGGTGAGTGGGAGTAGCCAAGGGACAAAAAGTTCCTAGAAATGGGGGGTTTCAATATGGGCTCTCTTAGGGGTCAACATAGCCCTACAGAGTAGAGACACACAGGGAAGGAGGGGATGTTCATCCCTCATCTATCATGCTAGAATTAGATGGAGAGCTGGAACAGGAAGTGGCATATAATGAAAATGTCTTTACTGGGTTGGGTCTGATCAGGAGATTCAGGGGATTTTGGCCAAGCCTGTTTGATCTTCATCAGTGGATTTCCAACCACTGAAAGCCTGTTCTAGAAGGTTATGTTCAAATTTATCCCATGGAAAAAGGCTTCTTTATTGTATTTTTTGAAAAAGAACATGATAGAAATAAGATCTTATGTGACTATCATTGGGATTGGGAAGAAAAACATGCATTGATGCTAAATCCATGGTACCCAGCTTTTAATCTAGCCACCGAAGTGTTTGAGAGGGCTCCTCTTTGGGTGAGACTTCCTAACCTTCCTCTACATTTTTGGTTTGATTCCTGCTTGGAGGTTGTTGGGAACTCTTTAGGAAGCTTTTTAATGGTGGATGAGGGGTCTTCAAATCTACTGCATTCGACTTATGAACATATCTTGGTAGAGATGGATGTATCCAAGGTGCCTTTGGAGGTGATTCAGTTAAAAACTTCGAAGGGATGCTGGGTGCAACCCTTGGACTATGAAGGGGTACGCTTTAGGTGCAGGATTTTTGATCAAACTGGGCATTTGGCTACTCAATTTTCCAAACACAAAACAAACAAATCTACGTCTTGGTGGAAAGATGTGGCTCCCTAGCACTATACAATGGAGAAACAGGTTGAGAAGAAAGTAAGCTCTCAGCTGAGAGATAGAGAGGAGGGATGAGTTTATGATGCCTTGAATCAAGAAGGGTAGACACCGATGAATTAGGCTAGAAGGGAGGAACATCAACAACCTAAAGTTGTCTCAACACAGGATGGGAGCCTGATTGGGAACATTGAAAATGTTGTTTGGAATGGAAGTGAAAAGGTGTTGAGTGCCAAAAATGGGACTGCTACACTAGAGTGTAGAGAGAAAAAAGGTGTGGTGAGGCCACAAGAGAAAGATGTTGGGAAGCAGAAGGATGATGGTCAGTGTTTACAAGCATCTAGCAAGGGGAATGGTGTTTGGAAGAGCCCCTGGGATAACACTTTAGTTTGGTAGAAGGAGGCTGCAAGGGTGGAGGATGGATGGAAAACAGTCAAGGGGAAGAAAGCAAAGAAGGAAAAGAAGAAATTAAGCTTTTGAAATGGTCCTCCGATCGCAATCTAAAGGAAGACCAAATAATGCATTAAACACATGACCTGTTAATAGGTTTTTTAGGAGTTGTTGGCTTTAAGCCTGCTTGTCAGATGTAGTGAAGCTTTGTTGTACTCTTTGGATTTGTCTACAACTTTAATTGGTGGTAAAATTAGAGGTGTTAGTATAGGAATTGGTGGGGTTTGGATGGGTTTTTAAATGGATGTTGTATTGAGAATAGCCTTGTAATCTTTTATTTCTATTATTAATAAATTTAACTCAGTTATCGACCAAAAAAAAATCAAAAATCCAAATGTGAAAATTGAAATTATAACTCAAATGCTTGATTAAGATGGAGAAAACTAGCCTTTAAATGAAGCAAAGCCCAAAGTGATAATAGAGTACTAGAACAACAAAGGAATCATGAAATGAATGATACATGGTTGGGACCATCATAAATATAGGCAAAAAAGGTGGACAACAGTCAAAGACTCAAGCTATCTATGCTAAGTATTACCATTCAAAATTAATTTCTTCTATATATGCATATTATATTTGAGTCTTCTCTAAGCATTATAAAATGTTTTTAATTACTACGATAAGAAATATTTGACATTCAAAGCTCAATATTGATGACTTCCATATCAATTAGGAAAATTTGGGTATATGCAAGGTTCACTATAGGAATGAGATAACATGTTTAGAATAGAAACAGTGTTATTCATTAAAAATTTAAAGGTGAGGAGAATTACAAATACTTATCCTTATTTATTTTCTTCGAGACATTAGTTTGATGGTATATATTGGCACTCCACTATGTTGTCGCTTTTCTTTGTTCTACACTTGTGTCATAATTGTTTTGTGTTAGCCCACCTTTTATAACTGATATGAGATAGTATAAGTGGGTTTGTCATAAGTCAAAGTGTTACCTAATGTGCTACCCTGTAGCATCGCCTACATGCTCACTATGTATCCAAAATTGTAAAATTTCCAAAATGCCAATTAGGATGTCAAGGTTGTCACACTAGTTTTTTGAACTCCAAAATGCCAAGGAAATTCTTGAGAAAAATTTCTATTGATGGGGTGTCATAATTTTCCTTCCATTGGTATATCTTTCTTTACATCCTCAATTTTTGAACTAAAATGGTTTTCTTTTAGAGTTAAGTCTTGCGTTCATTAGGATACCAAACTTGGTCATCCCTTCATACCATCCCCAAATCCCTAGGCTCGCTCAAGTGCAACATTTTTTCTAAGTATTTCTTGATGGAGTTACAAGCCTTCTCATTCCTAATTATCATTGCCCTATCACCTTCGATTCCATAAGATTTGCCAATTGCTTATTATATTTTTTAGAGTATCAAACTTTCTCTACCCTATTACCTCTTTTGAGGTATTCCTAACACTTCTTCCTTGATCCTTGAATTCTCTTTATTTTCTACTTGTTCTAGAGTTCCTCGTGAGCCTAGAACCTTGGTGTAGCTTCCCTTTTCCCATAATTCAAAATTTTGGGAGAACGTCATACTTTTGCACCAAGTTCCAAGAATCAAGTCTACTCTAAACTCTTATTCCTACATTTTTATGTTCTCGAACTATTCTTCTTGGAACCTAAAACCTCCAAATAAATTTTGCACCTTCACACTTAGTCTCAATTCCCTATTTCCTCCTACTTAGCTTTGATTAATTTAATCAGACATTTCCTCTATTAATCTTGTGGATTTTTCTTACACCTTCAAACTTGAATCTAAGGTCCTTCCTAGACCTTACAACTTGTCAAATTAATTGTAGCACTCTATAACTTGTGGAGATTTCTCCCACCAAGCACTAATGCATTTTGGGCCACCATTAGTGACTTGATATGATTTGGGAACCTTCCAAATCATATTTTCTAGTCTAGAAATTATAATTCATCATTATGGGTATAGATTCATGCATTTCAAATTATAGAAAAAGAGGAAATGTTGACTATATTTTTAACTCGATGAATAAAGCTCAATTACTATTTCAAAACCTTTGTAGGGTTTTCTCAACATGTACTCCAAAAGAAGCCATGATATTAATAATAATAATGATTCTTGCATATCAAAGGACATTCCCCCATATTTTTTAGTGTATCTTGATAGAATTATAACATAATTTATGATGCATGTTAAGGATAATAACACCTCATGGGAATGAGAAACCTCTATAATGTATCATTTTTGGGTAGGCTACATTTATTTAAAATCTAACATTCTTCCTAATATTTATGGAAGACTTGAAATTTCGCACTTGAAGATGAAAAATAGGAAAAATTATAGTTGTAGAGCTAGAAAGTAGAAAATAGTAAAGCCAACCCTAGGGTTTGAGTTTCCAATTCTAGGTATCATGATTTTCTTATTCTATTTCTATGGTTTTGTGTAAAATGTGTTGTAGAACTATTATAAAAGTTAAATAAAATATATAAATACCAAACCTAACATTGTCAAAGTGTTTAGTTGGGAGTATTTTTATATTTCCTTGACATTTTTTGATTAGTTGGTCAGCCATAAGGCTTTGAAATCATTCCAAATACTTTGTAATGTATCTTTTCAACATCAAAAACCAATATACATGTTTATTACTAGGTTATTTGGTAGATTCTTTTAAATTCATAAAACTTGTGTTTTCATTCATTTTCATATATATAACTTATTTTATGTGTGTACCTAAATAAATATGCTTTCCAAATATACCTTGATCGAGGTATCACATTGTTTTTAGTTGTTACATGTATGTTTCACATAAATCCAATATGTTGTGTCCACTAAATATAGGCATTGGTCTATAATTTGTTCCCCACTCCATCATTCCAACACATTAAAAAAATTAATCATAATCATTTTCATTTGTGCTATTTTTCTAGCTTACATGCATAAGAGCATAATAACAAAAGGGGTTTACATAGTCATATTTTAAACATTTTACTTGGAAAGGAATTTTTTTCTATAAAGGTACATTGTGACAAGAAGGGGTACTAGTTATGGTGGTTTTAGTACAACCAACTATTGAGTAACAATAAATCACTACTCTTGAAAAGTAAGTGTTCCTACTCCAAGGTTCCTTTTAAGTCAACTCTTGACTATGGTGAGTAGATTAGTGGTCTATGTAAACTATTTAAAATAACCTGGATCTTTTCTAATCTATACTTCTAGAAAATGTATTACCACATGCAAGATGAGGTAAAATTGCACACATATTTCTTACAACCTTACAAAATTCAACCTAATTGTATTTAAATCCAGTATTACATTAATCTTTAGTAGATCAATGTATTAGTCGTGCTCTTCAAAGATTGAAAACAACTTAAAGATCTATTTTAAATAAATATCAAAAGATTAAGATAAGGTGAAAGATTTAAAATAAAATAAACAGACTGGTAGCACCTTGAACCCTTCATTTCTACTACTTGATAACCTTTCAGTTGGCGATAAAACCTTGACTTTAAGCCTTGTGAAGCCCAGTTGGCCTAAAACTTCCAAAAAAAAAAAATTCTCAATCAATAAATCATTATGAAAATCTGATTGGTAGAAGTTTTTGATAAATCATAAGGATCATGCATGCTTAGTTTTGTGGCTTTTGGATGAGTTTTGAGGCAAATTTTAATGTATCAACAATTTGAAGTGGCTTTGAGGGGTCCCATAAAAAGTTTCAAGTAGCTCATTTTTGGCGATGACCTATTTGTTATTTTTTCCTCAAATGCCTACATCTCAACTTTTGTGGTTGTTGGAGGAGTTTTGAGGCCTAAACTAAAAATAATTTAAGCACCATACTTGAGGGCCCAATTTACAAAGGAACTACAAAAATTCAACTTTTTGTGCAATTTTGATAATTGCACAATGATATAAATAATTTATAATGGCTCCTTGCAATTTTTCATGGCCTCTATGTTGGGAAAATATGTCTCAACCTTGCAAATACATAAGGTACTGTTGATACATCAATGCGGGGGGTTGTAGGGGGGTACCCCCTGCGGGGGTCCGGGGGGGCTCATCCCCCTTGGTTGGGGGTCTGAGGGTAGCGCGCCCCGATGGGGGTTCAGGGGCAGCACCCCCTAAAGCCACATTTTAAATGTATATTTTATTATTGTAAATCTAGACCGTTCGCCATTAGGTTTCATATCTAATGATTGATATTTTGTTGGCTTAACTTGCCCTAGAAGGCAACCCTATTTTATGAGGGCATTGTATTACGATTGTGTATTATGATGTATTCTAAGAGTTTAATGGCGGTTGTGTTGTCTCTGGATCTCTGAGTGGTGATACTCCTATGAGAATCTTGCTCTGCAAGTATATTGTAATCTTTTTTATTTTTAAATAATCTATTGGGTGGCTTTTGGAGTGTGGGGTTTTTCTCTCAAAAGGGTTTTCCCCACGTAAATCATTGTGTTATGGTATGCATGATATTTATGTCTATTTCTATTTAATCTTCTATAACTATTAAACTATAGAGAAGGGGGATTCACTACTCGTGAGTCTCTTTATTCTCAAGAGATTCCCAAGGGGCAAACTACCCTAAACCACCTCAGGGACAATGCGAGAGTTCTAGAATTAGGAAGAGTAGGTCACAGAGGTTTTCTGGACAAACTGATGGGATCTTGGACAAAGGATGACAACATGGAACAAGGATGAAAGTGCGATGCACTGGAGTCCCAAAGGCGCGATGGTGTCTTGTACAGATCAAAAAGCAAGAATATTTTAGAAAACAACAAAGCGACTACTTCTATTCTGACTGCTAAGAAATCTCGAAATGTAAAAAAGTAATAGAGAATACCAGAGCTAAAATAAAGTAAAGTGAATGATAGAACTAAAGAGGATAAGAGATAGAAAACTTCTCACAACAACCCAAGTAATGAAGCCTCCAGCAAATGAATGTCTTCACTACCTGCAATTGTAAGATCTGGAGAAAATGTTGGGGCTATATAGGGGTTTTCCTTAGTCAAACCCCCGTTTTGGTGTTCCCACCTCCATAGAAAACCAAATAGATAGAGAGAAATGAACAAAGGAGTGATAAAATAAATCCCTGCTTAAGGAGGAGAACTCATATCACAAAATAGAGATGTGATTAATAGGGGATGTGATAAATCCCAAGATGCTCGCAAGCACAAGGTAAGGGAGATATTAGTTGCAAGGCTTAAGGAATCCAAAGAGAGCGATAGAGTTGCAAGAGCCAAGAGAGAGTTGCAAAGGTTGTTGTGAGAGCTTTGGAGAATTTTGTTGTAATAAGAAAGGGATTTGGGCAAGCAAGATAGCAAGAGAAAAGATGGGATAATGTCCAAGATAGAAGCCCAGAAGGAGAAGAAGGCCAAATGGATTGAAAAGATGGATTTTAAAGAGGGAAAAGAAGCTTCGCAAGCCATTACAAGGCATCTCGAGCTGTTACCATTGACAAAAGAGGTTGAAAAGTGGCAAACATGCTCGAAAATGGCCATTTGAATGTTAAAATGTCGTAGGACACTAGCACAACGTGCATACGTCCGCGTGACATGCTAGTGTCCAAACATATCACGCTACAAAAAGATGAGAATGGGAAAAGCACGAGGTTTGACACAAAGTTGACATGTGAAGGTAGCTGCTAAAAAGGGGTCTTGAGCATCTTGAGAGAGGAAAAAGGTTGATGCAGGGGCTAAAATGAGCCTACACAAGTTCTAAGGGAGTGGACACTAATGCAGACACAAGAATGTATGTGAAATTGCAAGGGATGCAATTTTACAACATTACATTTTGTCTCCACTTTAGCGAGCATATGAATCTACACTAATATGCACACTAAAGGAAATCTACTAAATATAAATAACATCACAATGCCAAAAGGATACTATAGAGGAAGCATACAACTCTTTGAACCAAGGAAGCTTTCCCCCAAGCTGAAGACCTACAAAATAAACACATTAGACAAGAAAGACCTACACAAGACAACAATGTTAGAACATAAAAACCACTACATCACAGGGTTAGAACATAAAAACACACACAGAGGCACACAAAGAACTAAAGGATTTGAGTCAGCAAAGTGAAAGAGACCTCGATGCACAAGGTTGTCTCAGTACTATGTGTCATCCCCAAATTAAGAGCAATAACACATAGAAGAATTCTAAAACAAAGAGAAGAATGTAAAGATTGATCACTTCAAGAGAAGAATGCACCTAAAAGTTAGGGAAGCAACCAATATCGAAGAAAGAAAGAGCATATACTCAGAATGAAGAAAATGCAGATCTTCGATCGGGTATATACAATTGAGAAGAGAAGAGAATTTAAGAGAGAGATGAAGCTAGAAAGGAATGAAAATTCCAAGAAAGATGGCTCCACATGTTCTCAAACCTAAGGAGAGTTGAAAAGATGCACCACAGATCCACAAACCTACAGAAGGTGAACAAAAGGCTCTATAGGTACTCTCTCCTATAGAGTTGAACAAACTACACCAGAGGCCCCCACAGACCAACAATGAACAGATCCCATAGGATTAAAGCGCTTTATAGGTCCTTAGACTTGCAAAGAAGGTGCCCTAGGTATTCTCTCCTGAGGGAAGCCTCATGTAGGGGACCCCATTGAGTCAAATTAGGCCTTATAGGTGATAATAGGTACAAAATTGCATATTTTATGAAAATATGAAATGTTGAGAAGGGTGACAATGGAACATGAGAGTTAACACATCTTAAAAGAATCTCTTTTGAGGAATTTTATAAGGGCACAATTGATGAAAAGGGAGACTCTCCCTTTCAAATCTGATTACAAAACCTTACAAAACATAACACATGAAGGTTGAAAATACATAACAAGAAAAAAAATTGGAAGAGAAATTTTGCAACTTTAATTAGCTTAAAATATGTGAAAGATTACAAAATATTGAAGCTCATGGGATCCCCTTCAATCCTACATGCAACACCTACAAAAAAATTGTCTTCAACAATATGGTACAATTCCAACAGCATCTGGGTATGCCAATTTCACTTCTCCAAGCCCCTCTTGTCCAAATGAGAAAGCATGAATTAAAAGAGAAAGTGGAAGGAGAAAACAACTCCTGGTTTCCAAAACCATCAATTGAAAACCTCCTTAAGGAAAGTACACCCAACCTTGGAAGTTTGAAAATCTGCAATAAGACATGTGGCCCAATGCATGACAACCCTCTCTTGGGAACCTAGACTCATGACCAATCAAATTCGGTGGGTTATGACATCTTACACCTCTTACAGATTCCTTACGCTGTCATTTCATGCAAAGACATGCAAGCAACATGCAAGATTTCATTGCAGCCCACTTTAATACTTTTCACGACACATGTACATGCATGCAAGACCTCTTTTGACCTCCTCCAAAAGTGGGATGCCCAAAGGGAATATTCTTTCACAAGTTACATTTACTGAGTTACCTAGGGTCTTTTCCCACCAAAATTTACATTGCATTTTCACTCAATGGGAATTTACAATATTGCAAATAAAAAAATATTATTTTCTATCACTTAAGCCCTTATTGAAATCAAACAAAGCAAAATTAAAATATTTTTGGTGACACAGGATTGCCCGTACACCTTTGATACTCCTGCGTCAAACACCCAGGGTAGAAGAAAAGTGACCCTGTCACTTCTCAAGAGGGTAGCCAAGACATTTAACTTCATTTTTCAATAACCAAGATGAGTCCTCAATAGGCCTTCCAAACCACTTGACCAAGTACTCAAAGTATTTTTTGTGCCTTGTACTCCTACTCACCCTATTGTCCTAAATTGCCTCTATTTTTCCCTCTTTTCAAGTAGGTGCTGGTATATGAATTATTTCACATATTGTATCTTCATCATTTTCAGCTTCATGAAAATTTGTTAGATTAGAAATATTAAATATAGGTGAAATATTTAGCCCACTAGGCAACTCTACTTCATATGCATTACCTGAATCATGCCTACTCACAATTCAGCAAGGCCCAACCTTCTTCATTTTTAACTTGTTATAGGTACCAATTGGAAATATTTCCTTTCTCAAGTGTACCATTACCTCATCACCAACTTGGAACTCCTTATGTCTCCTCTTCAAATTAGCTTTAGACTTGTACTGAAAAATTCATTATGTTGATGTGATTTTGTACCTCCTCATGTATGCTCTTCATGTGTTCATCAAAATCCTTCGCTTCTACACTCTTCTTATCAGCATTATCCATCTTTTTCAGATCTGAAACAACTCTTGGTCTACTGCCATAAACAATTTGGAATGGTGATTTACCTGTACTTCTATTCACCAAGTTGTTAGATGTAAATTCCGCTTGAGGAAGAATCAAATCCCACCCCTTTAGCTTATCTCCAACTAGGAATCTCAACAAATTACCCAAACTTCTATTTACCACCTCTATTTGACCATTTTTTTGTGGATGGTAGGCTGAAAAAAACTTCAAATCAGTCTTCATCTTCTTCCATAATGTCCTCCAAAAGTATCCCACAAATTTTGTATCTCTATCTGAAACAGTGCTCTTTACAAGACCATGTAACCTCACAACTTCCCTGAAAAACAATTATGCAACATTCATAGCATCATTAGTCTTCTTACATGGAATAAAATGAGCCATTTTGGAAAATCTATCTACCACAAAAAATATTGAATCATGTCCCCTTTGGGTCCTTGGTAAACCCAAAACAAAATCCATACGAATCTTCTCCCATGGCCTCTCAGGTACTGGAAGTGGTTGATATAAACTTGTGTTTTGACTAGTTCCTTTTGCCACTTGACAAATTCTACAACCTTGCACATATTTTCTGATATCTTGCTGCAATTGAGGCCAATAATATTTCTCCCCAACAAGTGTTATGGTTTTATCAACACCAAAATGTCCTACAAGTCCTCCACTATGTTTTCCCTTAATCAAATTTACTCTCATTAAACTTCTAGGAATACACAACTTGTTACCTTTGAACAACATACCATCTTGGATTAAATAATCCAACCACTTGGTTCTATCACCACCAATAGGCTCTTTGCAAGCCTTCCAAGCTTCTCGAAAATTTGGAACCTCCTCATACAACTCCAACTCATTGAATCCAACAACCTCAACCTACATTTCAATCAACAAACCCTGTCTTCTAATCAAAGCATTTGCAACCCTATTAGACTTCCCACTCCTATGTTTCAAAATAAAAGTAAAACTTTGCAAGAACTCTACCCATTTCATATTCCTTTGATTTAACTTCCCTTGACTTCTCAAATACTAAAGTGCTTGATGATTAGTAAATAAAACAAACTCCTTAGGTAAAATATAGTGTCTCCACTTTTTCAATGCTTGCACAACAGTATAAAATTCTTAACCATAAACTAAATATTTTCTTTTTGCATCATTTAACTTCTTACTAAAGTAAGCAATGGGTTTACCTTCTTGACTTAGGACAGCTCCAATCACATTACCACTTGCATCGCAATCAACTTGGAACAACTTGCTGAAATCTAGAAGTGCTAAAATAGGTTGCTTTGTCACTTTGGCCTTCAACAAATCAAAACTTCTTGTTGCTCTTGTAGTCAATCTGAAATCTCTTTTATCTCCCCTCATGGTCTCAGTTAGTTGTGCACAAATACTACTGAAACCTCTAATAAACTTTCTGTAAAAACTTTCCAAACCATGAAATGATCTCACCTCAATAGTACTTCTAGGTGTAGGCCATTCTAAAATAGCTCTCACCTTTTATGGGTCCATCTTGAGACCTTTGCTTGAAACAATGAAACCCAAGTATACCAATTCCCTCTTCATAAAGCTGCACTTTTTCAAGTTAATGAGCAACTTCTCTTCCCTCAACTTTTCAAAAACAAATCTAATATGCAACAAATGCTCCTCTAGTGTCTTATTAAAGATCAATATATCATCAAGATAAACAATAACAAATCTTCCCAAAAACTCTTTCAATACCTCATCTATCAACCTCATAAATGTACTAGGAGCATTGGTTAGTCCAAAAGACATGACCAACCATTCATACAAACCTTCCTTGGTCTTGAAAGTTTTCTTCCACTCATCACCTTCTCGGATTCTTATTTGATGATAATTACTCTTCATGTCAATCTTAGTGAAGTATTCAACCCCACTAAAACAATCCATGATATCATCCATTTTGGGTAATAGAAATCTATATTTGATGGTGATCAAGATATTGACATCCCTTGAATCTGTACACATCCTTCATTCTCCTTCTTTCTTTGGTGTCAAAACAACAGGCACTACACATGGGCTTAGGCTCTCCCGAATCAAGCCTTTCTACAACAATTCTTGAACTTGCTTGTTCAACTCTTCACTCTCGGTTGGAGACATTCTATGGGCTGCTTTCTTATGAAAAATTTCCCTTGGTATTAGATCAATTTGATGACTTATCTTCCTCACAGGTGGCAGCCCCTTAGGAGCATTGTCAGAAACAATCCCTTGAAACTCTTGCAACAAATCTGCAACCTCCATTGGAATATCTTCCACATTTTCACTATTAGACTTAGGAATCAAAGAAAAACAAGCTTTCTCATGTCTCATTCCATCTAGGATTTTTTTTGCATCCACTAAAAAAACTCTTGCATTACCACAAACTTGAACCAAATCTTCTTTCAAAGGTTTCAATTTATGTTTCACACCATCCTTAACTATGGTATATGTATTAGCACAACCATCATGCATTGTCTTCCTATCATACTACTAGGGCCTTCCTAACAAGATATGGCATGCATCCATAGGAATCATATCACACAATATTTCATCAAAATAACCTCCTATTTTAAATTTTACCAAACATTGTTCGCTGATCAAAAGCTTTTGATTATCTTGTACCCATGATATTCAGTATGGTTTTGGGTGCTTCCTCCTTTCTAGCTTCAATTTTCTCACCATTTCTTTGAATACAAAGTTATCCATGCTTCCACTATCTATGATGACATTACAAGCTTTCCCTTCACATTTGCATCTTGTCTTGAATAATCTCTTTCTTTGAATTGGTTCATCTTCTTCATTCAACAATGCTCTTCTTGTCATCGAGACTTCACCTCCTTTTGCTTCTTTAGAATGCAATGAGCGTGCATCCTCCTCATTGATGTTTGTTGCTCTATTCTAATTTTCAGGTATTCTATTGGTCCTTTCTTGATTATGAGGGAAGCCATATGCTCTATGCCCCTATTCATTGCATCAAAAATAGGTTCTATGAAAGCCACCTCTTCTAAATCCTCTACTTGATCTTCCTCTACCTCTTGGATTTTGATCTTTGGGAGCGTAATAATTTTCTGATTTCTGATTTTTGTTGTTGCCTTGGTATTTTAATTTCTTATTTATATGATTCCCATCATAACTTCTTCCTTTGTTTCTTCCACCACAACCTCTTCCTCTTTGTTTGCTTTCAAGTTTTTTGTTCAGTCTTTCTTCAACTTTCAATGAAAACTGTTATGTATCCTCAATGGTGGTCATTCTCACCAATTCCAATTCTTCTTGTATACTTGGTTTTAGCCTATTTATGTAACAAGCTACCTTCTCCTTATTTTCTTCATAATGTCTTGTTCTAATGAGGACCTTGTGAAATTCTTCTGTGTATTCTTTCACAGTCCTCATTCCTTGCCTCAAGCTCTGCATCTTTTTTAGCGGCTCCAACTCATAATCTACTGGGATAAATTGCCTCTTCATTTTTTCCACCATTCTATCCCATTTGGAAATTTTGTCTTTCCCTTTTCTTCCTCTTTCAAGCTAGATTTCTTTCCACCAAATGCTTGCATGGCCCTTTAACTTTTTTTTTGCAAACCTCACTCGGTGAGGATCTTCAATCTCTTCAAACTCAAAAAAATCTTCCATGTCATCAATCTAATATATCAACTCTTCAGGATTTAAGCTTTCATTAAAGGTTGAAACCTCCATTTTGTGTCTCTTTCCAATGTTTGATATTGCTCTCAACATTCTAATTTATCCAGGATCAATTGGATCATGTTCTTCCTCTTCCTCTTCCTCTTTAGTTTCATCCTCACTATCATCTCTTTCCCTATGCACTTCTCTCCTATGAATCTCTTCCTACAAGGTTTCTAGTTGCCTTCTAAGGGCTCTAATTTCATCTCTAGGAGGGTCTCTTCATCCACCACCTCTGCCTCTACCTCTACCACGATTGGCAACTCTTGGAGGCATTTTAATCTTCACCCAGAACTCACAAGTCTTGTTGCAAACTGCCTCTCTTCGGTGCTCTATTTACAGGCTCATGATAACCTACTCTAATACCACTAATGAAAAGGGAGACTCTCCCTTTAAAATCTGATTACAAAACCTCACAAAACATAACACATGAAGGCTGAAAATACATAACAAGAACAAAATTTGGAAGAGAAAATCTACAACTTTTATTAGCTTCAAATATGCAAAAGATTACAAAATATTGAAGCTCATGGGATCTCCTTCAATCCTACATGCAACACCTACAACAAATTTTTCTTCAACAATCTAGTACAATTCTGGTAGCATCTGGCTATGCCAATTTCACTTCTCCAAGCCCCCCTTCTCCAAATGAGAAAGCATGATTTAAAAGAGAAAGTGGAAGGAGAAAACAACTCTTGGTTTCCAAAATCATCAACTAAAAACCTCCTTGAGGAAAGTACGCCCAACCTTGGGAGTTTGAAAATATGCAATAAGACATGTTGTCCAATGCATGCCAACCCTCTCTTGGGCACCTAGACTCATGACCAATAAAATTTGGTGGGTTATCACATCTTACACCCCTTACAGATTCCTTACGTTGTCATTGCATGCAAAGACATGTAAGCAACATGCAAGATTCCATTGCATCCCACTTTAAGACTTTTCATGACACATGTACATGCATGCAAGACCTCTTTTGACCTCCTCCAAAAGTGGGACACCCAAAGGGCATATTCTTTCACAAGTTACATTTATTGAGTTACTGGGGGTCTTTTCCCACCAAAAATTACATTACATTTTCACTCAATGGGAATTTACAATGTTGCAAATAAAAAAAATATTATTTTCTATCACTTAAGCCCTTATTGAAATCAAACAAAGAAAAATTAAATATTTTTGGTGACACAGGATTGCCCATACACCTTGGATGCTCTTGCATCAACAATACTAGTAATGGCACAAGAAGGAAGGTGTTATTGGTAGGACTTTGGCGGCCCACTTTGTTCAAAGATGCTAAAAAGTATACTTGAAAGTGTGATGCTTGTCTTTATTTTTCAGAATCCAACCACAAGATATGAAATATCATTGTGGCTAGTGTTGTCTATGGTTTCATTCAATTATTGGGCTATTTATTTCATTGACCCAATCAATCCTCCTACTCATAAGACCCATTCATGCTTTATCATAATTGGTATTGAATATTTGAATAGGTAGGTAGAAGAAAAACCAAAGAAGAATTGTATAATATTAACTATAGCTATATCTATATATGAGAATATTATTACATGATTTGGATGCCCCTTGAACATCACAAGTGATCAAGAAGAGCAATTTTTCAGTGAAATAATTAAGGAACTTGCAAATAATTGTATGATTAACTATAGTGAATGTGCAACTTGCCATCCACAAGCAAATGGAGCAAGTAAATAATTTTTAAAAAATGGGTAACACACTTACAAGGGAATGTAACAAAGCTAACTAGATTGAGATTAGAAGATGCCTATAGTATTGTGGGTTGGCCATACAACATATATAAATGAATTAAAACTATATATTAATTTTAGTTAGTAAATGGATTAGATGCAACATTACTAATTTAATATATAGTTCCTAAATTAAAACTATAAATATTCACAAGATTGAATGAAAAAGAATCTATTAATCAAACTAGAAAAGTTAAGTGAGAACTAGTTAACCATGCCTAATAATCAAACATAAGGAAAGAGAAAGAAAAAAAGGCTAACATGACCACAATATTAAGATTAAACAATTAAAATTTGGAGATGAATTAATCAATGATTATCTCAATGGTGCCTAGTTGAAACCCTATTACAAGGTAGACTAAAATTAAAAAATAGAGTAGTAGATATAACACTATGTATACTATGCACAATAGTTGTTTTATAGACAATACTTACCATATAAAGAAAATATATAAAAGAAAGAAAACAAGATAAAATGTGCAATCACTTTATTGATGACATCGACTAAGTAGTCAAGAATGTTATAGGAATCAATCAAGAGTATAATTTTCACCTAAAATAAAAAGTGCACAAGTACAGTGACGTAGCATAAGAGTTAAGTGGTAAGGGTAACAACAAGGATTTTTAAGCCAAGGCGAGAATAGAGAGTAGAGGACCAGAGCAACAAGAACCATGGTGATTGTTTCATCCCCACAAATCATATTCATGTTAAAGTGTTCCTCTATATTCATGCCAAACTAATGGACATGGATAATTTAGAATTTTAGAAAGAAATTTAAGAGTTAAAATATTTTACATGTGTATTAAATTGAACAAAAACATTAAAGAGCTATGATAATATCCATTCATCATATAGATGATCAATTCATACCTCTTATGTTTCACATCACCTACATGAACTATCTCTTAGACTTCTCTTGCGCATTCACCAATAATATATTTTAATGTTGAAAGACGCTTGATATAATGACAGAGCCATTGTAGTAGTCATCTAAATGATGACGAATGTAAATCTTCATATATTCCTTTGAATTGAAGGTCAATTGCCAAATATGCTTTGGTCGCTAAATGCCATATATGCCATTCCTTTATAAAGACTTGTGTTCGGCCACCTACTAGTTCTGAATACGCTTCTTACGTACATATGACGCGTGTATGTGGTGACCTACTTTTTGTTTTCTTGCATGAATAATACCTACGTCAAGACCCATTAAGCACGTGTGTATAGAACTCCTATTGTGGTCTTTTCCTCATATTGTGGGCTCCATAGTTTGTCTTCACGCAGACTTTTTGCATGCGAAGGTCATTAATGGTCTTGTGGGTTGTTACACTTGCATGTCGTCATGTTCACATCTAAACGTGCTCAACGCAAGATTTCTTTGTGTACAAGGAAACTACTCCGTACTCCATCCTAGTTTTGGTAGAGATCGAAATGGAATAAATAACAATTTAGTTCATATAATAAGTATTTAAATTGTCCTTATTAAGGATGATGTAAAATGGTTGATGTTGTCTTTTTTGTGCTATGATAATTAGGGCATTGATTTTATTTATTTGTTGTAGTAGTTATATATGGCGAAGAAGCATCCATATTTAGTGTTTTTGTATTATCTTTTTATAGTATGTGACAATTGTACAATTTATGCATTTTTCCTATTTTTTAAAATGTTCTAATCAGTTTATTAGATTATGTCCATCTCATAGCTATATTTTCTTGTTTTCCAAACTCTTTAATAATATTGTGTGTCTTCTATAAATTATTAAATTAGAGAAAACATAATTAATAGAAAAATATTAGCTAAAAAATGGTTATATTTAAATTTTACAAAGTTAGAATTGTTATCTTGGATGGTTTGAAGAGCTTTGTGTATCCTATATATGCATCCACTATAATCCATATGGATTTGTATTTACATTACTTTTGGTCTTTGCAGTGGAAGATAACCCTGACATCAACTTATTTTATTAATTTCATTTTTTCTATCTTACAACTAAGACATGTAAAAAGAAAATAGCTTCTTATAAAACTTGTGAAAAAAATATATTAAAGAGAAAAACTTAGAAGTAAACTATTTGAAATTTATTTTCTAAATTCTACTAAACTTAGCATAAAATCATGATATAGGGCATTAGAAAGAAGTAGACCTCAAGTCAAGATACTATGAGTAGATTGAGACTTGATGAAGATAAAAAAGAAATTGTGTTTCAACTAGAAGTCATTTTTCGAGTGTATATTTATATATCATCAAATAATTTTCACACATCAAAACACTACCTAGAAAGCAACATTTGTTGAAATAAGGGTATAATATTATTATTCTAAATAGGAAAGTTAGTAAATATAATCATAAAATAGTGTGAAATGAGAAATCCTTTTACTTCATCTAATATTTACAATAGTGATGTGTACAAACATTGAGCACTAAATCAATATCAATGAGAATGTAACTAATACCAATATTATTTATGTTAACTATTATCAACAAATGATATGCTTGCTTTTGCACTTTTGGGGGCATGAGTTCCTATGGATGATACTAATATTCAATAAATCTGCATGAATATGATCTATCAACACATCAACGTTCATTGGCCTATGAAAGAAGGCAAGAAAATCTTTTGCAAGGATTCTTGAAGCATACCTTGGTAAAGTGGAGTAGTTTGAAGCAAATCCCAAATTAAGATCTTAGCGAGAGTAACACAAAGTTGCTCAACAAGATCATACTCACTTAGTTGCTTAGTTGCAGGTCTAGGTGCTTGAGGAAGGCTTGGTTGAGAAGGTGGTAAAGTAGGTTGAATACGATTCTGCTAATTCCTTCTATTATTATAAGTACATGGGCTACCGCTCTATAAGGGGGAGCCTTAGATTGCATGAATTTCATGTAAAGATCTGGTATATCACTTTCAATAGGAACCCCATGAATAGAAAAAGTCCTTTTAGGAGAAGGACTAGCTGGAGTCACATAAATGACTGGTCTCTTAGGCCTTTAAGGAGTGACAAAGACTACAATTACATTTACAAATTCATCATGAATTTTTAATGAATTGTTTGAAGAAATACATTCCACATTGATCTGTGGGGGATTAGATGTGGGATGAGATTCTTCATTCACTAATGCATCATTTCTAGAAGAGAGTGCATTGGAATGAAGAGGGGGTGAAATTATGTTAAGTAAAGCATCAATTATTTCATCCTCTTGCACCAAAATATCCTTACAAGTAGATTGAGTTTTAGGAGAGAGATCAACAAAGAATAATAAGAAAGGAGAGAAGAACTCCCTTTCACACGCTTGTAGGATAACTTCTTGAAGTTTCTTAAAATAATGAGAAAGGGATAGATGGAAGAAAGATATAAAGTTTATTTTGAAATAGAGATATAGATAAGCTAGCGGAAGGTTGGCCTATATTCCTTTTGACAACATGAAATGGGGTTCAAAGCAGTGCCTCAAATTTTTTTTCTTTTAAGGAAAAATCTTGGATTTGTCATTTTTTGTGGAAGGAGTCTTCACGTTAGGTTCAACAAAATATAGAGGAGGAAATTTGCTACCCTCAAGTCTTAAGACAAGCAGAGTCTTCAAGGAGCAAATGGTCCTCAATGACATCAAGGAACAAATCTTAGGTGACAAAATAAAATGGTGAGAGTTCCAAAAATAGAAAGAGTAAGTCACAACTTGGTTTTTTGGACAAACTAACAAGCTCTTAGTCAAGCATCATGGCACGGTGCACATGCATCCCAATAGCATGTTGGTATCTCATACAGACCAAAAATTGAGAATTTCATAGAAAAAAGCTAAATGAATGCAATCAATCTTGATTATTAGGAACTCTTGAAATGTAGGAAAATAACAAAAAATAACAATACTAAAATAAAGTAAACAAAATGAAATATAGACTACATAGAACATAGATGATAAAATGAAGGAAGAGAAAGAAAGCACTCAAAACCAACCAAGTAATGAAGCCTCTAGTAAATAAATATATTCAATACCTACACACATAAGACTGAGAGAAATATTGGGTTGTTTAGGGGCTTCCCTCAATCAAACCCCTAATTCGGTGTTTCCACCTCCATGGAAAATTGGATAGACATATAGATAGAAAGATAAATAGACAAGATAATAAAATACATAGACAAGGGAAGTGATAAATACCAAGATGCTCAACAACATAAGATACATAGATATACCTATAAGGCTTGAGGAAGATAAAGAGAGAGAAAGAAAGAGGGAGAGCTATGAGAGCCAAGAGAGTTGTAGAGAATGTTGTGTAATATTGAGACCATTGTAGCAAGTTGTAGAGAGTTCTGCAAACATGAGAAAAAGAGGAAGAGAAGAGAGAATGAGAGATAAAGAGACAAAAGACCAAGAGAGAGAAATAGAGTGAAAGAGATAGATTTAAAAGAGAGAAGAGGAGGGATAACAAGGTTTCCAAGCTGTTACAAAGCATCTTGAACCATTTCCAATGACCAAGGTAGGTGAAAAGTGGCAACATACTCATAAATGACCATTTGAATGTTGAAATTTTACGAGACGCTAGCGTAGCACATGGATGTCCATGCAATGTACTAGTGTTTAGACAAATTATGCTAAAAAATGGCAGGAGACAAAGAAACTCAAGGTTAATGCAAGACTAATGGACAAAGGTAGCTATTGGAAAAAGGTTCTTGAGCATCCTGAAGGGAAAATGGTTGATGAAGGGTTGAAATGAGCCTACACAAATACTAAGAGAGTGGACACAAAAATGTAGGAGAAATTGGAAGGGTATGCAATTTTTGACACTACACTTTCTGACATAATTTATCAAAAAATTGGGTCTATATGTATTATCGCAAAGTAGGCTTTATGGTTAATGCTCCCAATCTCTTTATTATGCACGTGAAATTATATTACAAAATTGACTAGACAATATTTGAATTTATTGATGTTTCCTTCCTGTTGTAGTCTTCCACTATGGTGTGTATTAGTGTTATATATTGTGTAGTTGTCAATAGATTGAGTTGGTGACATCTCTCTACTTATTTATGATGTGCTTCTACTTTGGACAATGTGGTGCATTGAATTTTTTCAATCCTTCTTTATTGAGATAATTTTGTAATCTCTATTTTTGTCTATCATTAACACATCCCTTTTTCATGTGGTTGCATGCTTGAGTTAGTGTTGTCATGTAGATCAAAACTTGTATGTGTATACATTGTAGCATTGCTTGAGTATTTTGTGTGAGTACAAATTTTTTGACCTATTTTTCCTTGCTAATGTCCTTAGAATAGTATGAGAATTATATATTACATATGTTCTTTCCCAAAGGAAAAGAAGGAAACTTAAATTCACCCCTTGCCTTTGCTTTTCCTAAACTTGTATTTACCTAATTCTTAGCAAATATCACTATTCACTCATATATGCATGGAAGGCCTACTTTTATAGACACAAATGCTTCCCATTAATTAAAAAAATATCTACTATAATTATCCTAAGAGCACATTGCTTCATACATTGAAAAAATTATGCAGATGTTTTTCCTAAACATTGACCAATACTTTGCTTTATGTGTGAGCAACCTCTTTGCAATACATCTATTAAGTATTGGTTTTAATATTAATATTTAAATGCAATATCAAATCCTGATGATAGATATCAAATTCAAAGTGACACATTCTAATGTTAACATCATCATAAAAAATAATGTATTTCATCATCATAATAATAGAAGAATTACTCAAAAAATTTAAACTTTGCAATGATTGAAAAAATTCTAAATATTTTGTCTTTTCTATAGGAGCTCCGAGAAGTGAATGCACTACTTATCTTTATGTAGATCTTCTCCTCAAGCATGCCATTGCATCCAGTCATTGATCATGTAGATGCTCAATTCATGTCTTTATGTTTCACATCACAAACATTTACGATTTCTTACAATTCCCCTACACATTCACCCACTCTCATTTGTTTGAAACCAAACCTTAACATACATCTAAATTTCTATTAATGTAATCTACAATAACACATCTTGTAAAAACAAAAGCAAACAAATCAGTCACCAAAAATCTAAACCACATCATTACCACATCATTGTCTAAAAATTGTATACAATTCAATTCCATACTTTGTATAAATCTCTATATGTGCATATCCCTATCTATCTTGCACACATCTTTCTATTTTAAACATCTTATAAATTTACTATCAATTACAATGTATCAATATCATTTTCTTCAAGTGTAATAATGCATAAGAATAAGAATTATCTACCATACTGTAATATATTACAAGAAACACTAAAATCAGTCATACAATATATGTAGAAGTATTTGAGCATTCTTTCTTTTGCATCTCCATAAATCATGTGTGCACTCCATATCTTGTAATGGAATTCCACAAAATTCCTTTGAATTGAACGCTATATGCCAAATATAATGCCACATATGTCATACCTTTATAAAGACTTGTGTTCGCCCACCTAATAAGTTTGAAGCCGCCTCTTATGTAGATATGACACGTGTATGTGGTACCCTATTGTTTTGTTTTGTTGGTGCAAACTCTAGAACATGAATAATACTTAGGTGTATAAAAAATTTTCCTCCATAGTTTGTCTTCACGCAGACATTTTGGATTATAACTTGTTACACTTGCATGTTGTCTTGTTCACATATAAAAACGCTCATTTCCTAACTTATGCAACAAGATTTTTTTCTATTCTTATCAAAAACAAGATTTTTTTCTATGTGCAAGAAAACTAGTCTATCCTAGTTTGGGAAAGATTAAATTGGAATAAACAATAATTTAGTCAATATAACAAGCCATTATACTGTCATCATTAGATATGGTGGAAAATGATTGGCGTAGTCTTCTTTTGGTGTTATAGTTATAGGGTATTATTTTCTACAGTAGTTATTATAAGTATATGTGAAGAAGAAACGACAACAACATCTAGTGTTTTTATATATTCTTCTTCTAATGTGTGATGAGGTACAATTTGGGTATTTTTCCTATCTTTTTAATAGTCCTAATTAGCTTATTAGGTTCCACCCATCTCACAACTATATTTTTTGTTGTCCAAACTCTTCAATAATGTTATGTCCTTATAAAAATCATTTTATTTAGTGCAAGAATCATTAATAGAAAAATATTAGCTTAAAAAATGTTATATTTATGTGTAATAAAGAATTATTACCTTGGATAGTTTGAAGAGCTTTATGTATCCTTTATATTCATCCATTACGGTCCTTGTGGATTTGTATTTCCACTACTTTTGATCTTTGCAATATAAGAGAACAAAATCATCAACATATTTTTTTAATTTTAAATTATATTTTACAAGTGAGACGTGTAAAAAGAAATAACTTTTTACAAAACCTATGCAAAAATCAAATTAAAGATAAAAGATTTTGGATAAAAATATTTGAAGCTTATTTTCTAAATTCTATTAAAATGAACCTAAAAACATGATGTAGATCATTAGAAGAAGGCAGACCTCAAGTCAAGATGCCATGTGTAGATTGAAATCTATTGAAGATCACAAAGAAAGTGTGTTACAACAAAAAGTTATTTTTTAAAAAGATTTATATGTCATGATTTCATTTCACACGTCCAAACACCACCTAACAAGCAAAAATTGTTGAAATAAGGGTGCAATAATATCATTATGAATAAGAAATTTAGTACATATGATGATGTCATATTATGAAATGGGCAACCTTTTCATTTAATCTTCACAATACTATGGGTACAAAATGAGTTGAGAGAGAAGTCTACCAAGTTTTTGTACAATCATCCTATGTCCTTCCTTACCATAGCACTAGTGACATGTGCTAGTGGTCTTTGTCAAATTCATGTGAGTAAATATATAAAGAGAATGATGCAATAATCGTTCAATAACATTATTACATGTTTGATAATAATATGATAATATGTTATTATTACTTTAGATGCATAATCCAACAAAGAGGATAAAACTCAACTTGTGGTAAATTATAATATTTTAGATCTATGACGTAATATGGCATGCTTTTAGTTATACTTAGTCAAAATTATAAAGTCAATATTATATTTTTATTTGGTTGAAGAAGAAATGCTTATCATCTTCGGATGACTTCATACTAATTTGTATAATTAGCCAGAGGATGTCTAGGAAAATATACTATTTATTACTCTTATAGAGAATAAACTTAAAACCTTTCTTTTATATTCTAGATTCCACCATTCTAGAGTAAGATGCTCAATGATAAAATGTATAAGATATACACTTGTTAAAAAAACATGGATGGGAGCTTCTTGTAATCCTAAGGTTTCCATTATGAAAATCTTTACCTTGAATGTTGAACTCCCAACTATTGAATATGACACTCTTGAGCATCTCAATCCACTTGTTAACATACAAACTAGAGAGTAATAAATCTTGAACATCATGTGGAAGACCTAGTGGAACTTTTGGGTTTGTTATTAAGGTTACCATAAAAAATTCAAAAAATTAACTTACTAGAAATTTGACTAAACTTGGAATGCCAAGAGTAGGCTAGCCTCTATTGGACATCATAGAGAAATTGGGTTCCTAGGAAGTAACATTTTTTGAAATAAAGGTATAATAATATTAAAAATATGAAATTTACCACATTAAATCATGAAATTATACAAAAGGTGCAATCACTTTACTTCATTCACTTTGCACATAATTATATGCATTTAGATTAAGGATAGGCCCTTATATATGATCATATTATTTTTGTATGTCCAAAAACTACCCAACAAGTAATATTTGTTGAAATAAACATGCAATAATATTAAGAATATAAAATTTAGTATATAAAATCATAGAATAGTCTAAAAGGTGTGTTTTTTTCATTTAATCATACCTTATTGTATACAATTAATGTAATTCTATATTTATATATCATCATTCTCTCTTTAGCTTTCATTCTTTTAATCGTAATTACAAGATGTGCATACAAATACTCTAATGATGGTTTTGCTAAGTAAATATGAATTTTGATATAGTGATTAAAATTGGTATGCTATTCACACCATTTTTGTGTTTGAATTAATTTTTTTTATCTCATGTTTTATTATCCTTTCACTAACTTTAGAAATTATAAACTATGCTATCTTATAATATTGAAGTTACTAATAATAATTGGATGGATGATCATTATCTTGTATATGCATTTAAAAAAAAAAATATCATACAATTCTTCATATAAGTTGCAAGACCGTGTAGTCTAAGCTTGAACATATTTTGATAGGTTCATTTTGGTTATAAAGATTGATCTTGATCTTAAGGTCATATTTGAATTTGAAGAGAACATTATGCTAGATAAGGGATTTCTTCTCTAGAAGGCCTTATAATATCATTTTCATCTTGTGTGAAGTAGATGGAAAACCTGCAGTTCTATGATTTGACAAACACTTGATTTGAAAGAATAGATTATGATATTTTGCTAGCTAGCATTAAACCCATGTTTCTTTATCTTGACACATTTTTATTATTATTTGGGGATGTTTGTAGATTCTATTACTATAAATACAATAGAAATAGGTTTTTTCAATTTAAATTATCTACAAAATAGAAGACTCAAGTTGTTAGGATTAATTATAATTAAAGCGAAGTAGTTTTTCAAAATCACATGTGTAGACACCTAAAGTTTATCCTTTCATTTTTACTAGTTTTCGTCATTAATCCCATACCACCTCCAACAATAATTAATTGAATAAAATATTAGTTGATTATGTTGCCTTTCTTTAGTCAACTAATTAATAAATTCTATTTAATTAAGTAGACCATCCTTGGTTAAATAAATAAATAATTGTATTTAATTAACTAATCTAATGTCCATCATTCCTTTCTTCATTTAAAAAATAAAATATGTATCCTTTGCCATAAAATATAAAATCCATGTCATCTATATTTTTAATTTAAAATTTCTAAAATAAAAAAAGCATCCTTTTAATCATAGCCATCCAATACATCAAATCTATCCTAACAATCCATCTCCAACTACCAAAAAATTAAATAATAACTTTTATTCTAAATTATCAATCTTAAATGAATCCATTCCTCAATCCAAGCCATCAATTGAATCAATTAAATCCTAGTCATTCATTCCCAACTATTATCTATCCAAATTTAAATACACTTTAAATCTTGACTATCCACTTAGACAAATCAGTCTTGGCCTTGCATGTGCCAAGTACCAATATATATTTCCACCTCCCTCTCAAAATTTAAATTAAAAAATATTTTCATTCAATCTTAGCCATCCATTTTAAATGAATCTCAACCCTTCATTCCTATCATCTTGTTTCTATAAATTAAACCCCATCCTCAACAAAATTATAAGAATAATCATTGGAGAAAGTACATGATTCCACAATGAGGAATCCCAAGAGAAAGACAACATCCAAGCACATCATGAACACATCCACTCACCCTAGGTTTGCATTATTTTTAGTTTCCATTTTGAATTTTCATTTAAGCGGTTTCTCAATCAAATGTAGTGGTAGTATTTGAAGTCGGATTCATTTTTTTCTTTTTTTCCTTACTTATCCCTTTATTTCCCCCCATCAACAACATGATCGATAACAACGTTAGGTTCTAATGAAAAATAATTACAGATTTGATGCTTAGAAGATTATAAGGAAAAATGAACCTAATATACACCTTATAATACCGTGTAATTTTCTCAATCATCATAATTGATACAAGTTCACAAAACTATGCCCATAAATTTGAATCAATACACATATTTTCCAAATTATCCATTTGATTAAAGTAAAGTAGATTTTAGTTTTATGTAATTTTTTACATCTTAACAACATGTAAATTAACACATTTAAGAATAATAATAAAGAATAATTAAAAAAAAATAGAAGAGACACAAATATATATGGGGAAACCATTTCAAGTAAAATTCCCACACTTCAAAGCACTAAACCAATGTATCAATCTACAACAAAAATATGTTACAATACACTTGTAGGCTTATAGCCTTAACATGAAGCTCTACATCTTGCTCCTTTAGAGTAAAACTGATATTATAACCTTGGAATGAAAAATACTCATACATCTCATCCCAAACACCCAAATAAATAGGTAAAGAAAAAATTATAAATTATGAATTGTTTAGGAAAACCATTAATAATATCATATGAGGTATAGTGCCCAAACCAAGACATAAAATTCTAATGCAAATCCTTGGTAAAATATCCTCCTAGATATTGTTAGCATATTGCTTACATTTTCATGCATGTCAAATTTGACCATCCAAATTTGGGCACCACATTTTTTCTTCATTCAAACATCAAAATATGGTCCATAGAAAGTGTTTGTGCCTATCATAATAATGGTCAATGTTCTTGTAACCTCCCTCTTACATGTGCCATATAACCTATCATATGTAACTCCCATCATGGTGACCTTACACACACCACAAGATGTTGGTACATGGCCAAAGCATGCCACCTCAAAGTGGGATGCAAAAATCCTCATGTGAGCCGAAAAATCACTAAAGATGAAATCAAGTCATCCTCCAAATGGCACACCAACTCTCCCACAAGACTTGAAAAATCACTAGAAGATGAAATAAGAAGTGCATACAAAAATATATTAATATGAATATCATGAATAAAAGGTTGACACATTTTCCCAACATTTTCCCACTTATCAAATACCTTACAAGAGAAAAAGGGAAAATACATGTACAACATGTATATTAAAAAATTACTAAGTTTACTAGCATTCTATCTCAACTAAAATATAATGTACTCATGAGATTCATACAATAATCTACAACATCTTCCAAGCGATCATCATCTTTAAAAGAAACATCTCATCATCTATCGTGCATAATATTAAAATATATTGTCAACTACAAGAAAATATAAAACAATAAATATCACAAAGATAGGTTATTGTATCTAGCCTCAATTCATTAATAGAGCACAAACTAGAAGTTTGATCTCCTCTAGAACAAGATCGAGTATACACCACATACTCCAAACTAGATAGAAAAATAACCATAGCTAATTGCTAACATCCAACTAACCCCTTGACTACAAATAGACCTTCTCAAGACATATCCAACCCACACAAAAACTCTTTTCCCTATACAATTCACTATTTTGGTCAAGGTTATCATCTCCCTGGTATTCGACACACTAAAGAACATGAAGACCCTTAATACTCTAATTCAATGAAAAATATCCATGGTTAAAGACACAAATACCTCCTTGAACTCACACTATATGAAAATATATGATTTGGTTCCAATCAAAGAGACTCAATGTCTTCCGATCTATACACACATGTACCTTTTTGTATCATGTATTTAGATTCATAACAACTGAAACATAAGAAAGGTGGTCCTAGGTCCTAAGTGCTTAGAACCATAAGATACAAGGACTTTTCCTAGGGTTTCATTGAGATGGAGATCAATAAGGTGTATAGACTGAATTTCAACCATGAAGGTGAGCCAATCAAACTTGGATCTCCATCAATTAGGGGATTGGAATGATTTAGAATTTATTTTCCTTCAATAACCCAATTATATTATTTTCCTTAATACTAAAATTATAAGAATCCAATAACTAATAAACATAAATAGTTAATTGTAGATAGATCTAAGAAGTGCAAATGATTATGTACTTACCACCAGAAGTTAGATTTGAGTGTTGTAGCAGGACTAGGTCACTATAGGGAAAATGGGCCTTTGTATGGAACTTCTACTCTATTTTTGGGGTCATCTAATGTCAGATATGAGCTTTGGATTCTCACCTACAAATTTGTTGGAACATTGTTGAATATTTCTATAACCGAGTTTCCATGAGTTGACAATATGTAGGGTTTCAAATACAAAAATAAAAAAAAATATCTTCAAACTTCCTTTAATCCTCTTCAAACCTAGATCTTGCATATTCAAAGAGGGAAAATGTTGGGCCATTTAGGGGCTTTCCTTAGTCAAACCCCATGTAAGTGTTTCCACTTCCACAATGTCAATGTCAATGATAAATGGATAGGACGAAATGATGAAATCACAAAGTGCTACAACTCACCACCCTTCAATTGCTTCCTTGAAGGACTAAAGTCATACACATCACCTCAAGTTCTTTATCTTTCTTGCTTGATTGCTTGGATGCTTTGGAGACCTAAAAAATGGGCTAGCCTTCACAAAACAATGATAATATGACAACACTTTGAAATGATGCTTGGATATTGAATTGCTACGATAAATCTTTGAAATGTTTCTCTTGACTTGCTCTTGGATGCTCTTAATGTTCACCTCTTTCTAGATTCTTTCAGCTCTAGTTTTAAATGGTGAGAAGACTAGGTATTTATATGCTATTATTCTAATTTCCCAAAAATTAGATCTTGATAGTCGACCTTTGCAAGTTGGGATTTGAATGTTAAAATGGTCACTTCGACATGCCAAAAATTAGGTCTTGGATAAGAAGGGAACCCATCAAATCTTGGGCGAATGGGTCCTAGCACTGATTTCTAGGACATTAAGTATTAGGGGCAACATA
>VDFB02071311.1:0-21882 GCA_007258455.2 Sequoia sempervirens
ATATGATTTTTTTATATTTTTTAAAATTTGTAATAAAAAAATCATAATTAATTATTTAATTGGAAAAAAATTACAAAAGATAATTTTAAATTTTTAGAAAATAGATTTATATTTTTTAAATCCTAGTAGTTTAGAAACTACATTCAATTTGCTACAAATTCTATTCTTACATATTTTTGAAATAATATAAATAACTTATTCAAATTTTTACATCAAGTAACTGCCTAACTCAGATTTTTCTAAATTTTTTGCCACTTAAGGGCCTATTTTTTCCATGATGATCTTGTACATAGCCTGAAGCTTGATAAGTTCCTCATTTCATGTAACTAGATATTTTTGTGAATGAAAATTCAAACACTTAGTCTTAAATCTAGGGCTCACCTTGTTAAGAAAGGTCTTTTTATTATTTTTTGTAGGGGATCTAAAGCTTTGTTCTGGGGGGATTCTTGGGATGGTCACCCTCCTCTTCTCTCAATATACCCTCATTTATAGGCTCTCAGTGATAGTTTTATTGGTGCTGGTTGGTGTAGGGTGGTTGATTATAAGTTAGTTCAACACTTGGGGCAGCGTTTTAGGTGCAATTGGAAAGATCCCCATGAATGGCCTCCTGGGGGGGCTGAGTAGGAGCGACAAGATTTGGCTAGGATTCTTGATAATAGGGAATGTTCATCTCTTTTGGACATGGATACTCTGGCTTGGGGACAAGATTCGATAGGGAAGTTTTTGGTGGCCTCTATGTACCTTCAGTTGGACAGGAAACTTTTTGGGAGGATTGATGTTCCTTGGTGGAAACGAGTGTGGAACAAGTTCTCTTGGCCCAAATGTAACTTTTTTCTTTGGTTGCTAACTAAGAATCGATGTCTCACTTGGGATAATTAGCAAAAAAGACGTTTCAATGGCCCATATATTTGTGTTATGTGTCATAATAGTGAGGAGTGCTCTTCTCACATTTTCTTCTAGTGTTCTTTTGCTAGGGAGATGTGGTATCTCTGGTGGGGGGTTTGGAATCTACCCTGTTCGTATGTCTCTTTGTTGGTTGAGTTTTGGGCTTGTCTTGGTTTATCGCCAGTTAAGACTTCTTTTCTTCAGGTTGCTTGGTATATTGGGCCTTCCTTTATTCTTTGGAATATTTGGTTGGAATAGAATCATTGGATATTCCAAGGGGCACATTTGGCTATCAAGCAGTTGTGGCAGTGAATTGTCTGCACTCTCTAGGAGACAGTCATGGCTAAGTGTGATCTTGGTAGTCCTATGGATTCTGTTGATTTGAATATTTTTAGAAGGTTGAGATTCCCTACTCGAGAGAATAGTATTCCTATTAGATAGAGGTGTAGACAGGTTAAGGAAAAAGTTTTTAGGGAAGGTAGATGGAATCCTCCCCTCCTGGAGTACTAAAGATTAATACATATGGCTCTTCTAGAAAAAATCCTGGCCCTGCAGGGATAGGTGGTATTGGTAGAGATAGTTCTAGAGATGTCCAGTTCTTCTTTTCTACTTATAAAGGGTTTCATACTAATAATTTTATGGAAGCCCTTGCTATTTGGTATGCTTTCGAGAGAGCTTTTGCTCTAGGTTGGAGACAGGTCCTTTGTGAATCTGATTCATAGGTGGTGGTTTCTATGTTGACTAAGAGGTAGTTGGATGGGGATAATTGGAGGTTATCCCTAGTTATTTGTCAAATTCTTAGTTTGAGCGGCTCTTTTGACTCAGTTTCTTTTTCCCATATTTCTCGGGGGTGGAATGGTGTGGTGGATTGCTTGGCTAAATGGGCATCCAATGGGCTAGAAGATTGGAATATTGTTGGTAGGAGTTCTTTGCCTTTGGATCTTTCTTGTATGTTAGATCAAGTACTTGATAAGGATAAGGTTGGTTAGTAGTTGGTTTTGATTTGGGCTTGATGCCCTTCTACTTTGTATTTCTTCTTTGAAATTAATAAAATTTTACCCATTTAAAAAAAAAAGAAGATCTAACCACAACTCCCTTCTCTTCTCATGGTTGGAGTTTTGAAAACTATAATTACTACCCACAAAATTATAATATATATTCTAATTTTTTTATAATTCAAACATTCTCTCTATAGTGATCATTTATCTCAAGAAGTTTTGGAGACTATAATTACTACTCACAAAATTGTACACTCCATGGATAAGATTTAAAAATAATGGATTGTGCACTTTCTACTATTTTGGTATTATATTATACACCATTAAATTTTGTACAAATATAGTTCGTATTTACGAAAATCAAGTAACTAGCACTACCAATGTTTGTGTGCTTATTTATATTATGTTTATTTTACAAAATATGGAAAAATCTATTTTAGAAATTCCATTACATGAGGAAAGATGCTAGAAACTTGCTCAAATGTGTTAAAATTGAACTATATTTATCACACTTAACTATAGTCATGTCTCATGCAAGAGACACATCTCTTCATGATTTTTATGCATTTAAAGATCATTATGATCCACATATATAATTAAGAGAAAAAATCTATTCAATGTCCAATTTTAACAGTTGGTATCAGAGCAGGTTGAAGCATGATTGCAAAAATCATTGCTAAATTCTAGAGAAAATAATTACAACATTATTGCAGAAATAATTGTTGGTTTTTAAGAGGATAAAACTCCATTATCGGTCTCAAAGATCAATACAATTTTTTATTTTATTTTTTGATCACAAAGATCATCATAGATTTTTTTATCACAAAGATCATTGCAAAAACAAAAAATATTTATTTTTGATCGTAGAGATCATTACAAATGGAAAATAATTTATTGAGTTTCATCTCTATTAAGTTTTTTGGAGCTGAAAATTATGGAGAGTGGCATCATCAAATGGTCCAAATATTTTTCTTTTGGGAGACCTCACTTCCATTGTCAAAGGAACTATAACAAGACATCCCACAGATGCTCGTCTACAAGATGAATTTGATAAAAATTCATGTCAAGCACTAGCTTTAATAAACTTGTCTATTAGTGGCACACTAATAGAAAATGTGCAGAATGAAACCACACAAAAGGAAACTTGTGATGCAAGCACTAAAATATTTGAGCACAATAATGATGTGAGAAAACACATGCTTTGAACTCAATTATATAATTGAAGAATGGATGGATCTATAACTAACCATCTATAAAAAATTAAGGGTATTTTAAATCAACTTGCTAATGTAGGTGTGACTATAGCTAATAAAGATATTGTCTCCATATCTCTTAATAGTTTACCAAAATCATTTGATAATTTCAAGACTACACTCACATTAAGTGGAAAGTTGTCAACCCTAAAACTCAATGATCTAGAGGGCCTATTGTTGCAACATGAGGAAATGTTTAATAGAGATAATGAAGTGGAATCAACAACTGCTTTTGCCTCTAGGTTCAAGGAATAAACCCTCATTGGAAAATAAATGCTAATATGGCTAACAATGGACAAAGGAAAGAAAGGTTTTGTGATTATTGCAATCGTCCAGGTCATTTTGAAGAGAAATGCTTTGAAAAAATTATTGCAAATGATATGAAAAATACTTTTGAAAAAGGAATGTATGAACTTGTATATGATAGTGAAGGAAAATTAATTTTTGATAGATATATGAAAGGAGGCCTATTTTACTTGAGGACAAGCTCCTCTAAGCTCTAGTTCCAAGAATTTTCTCAACAAATCAGCTATGCCATGAAAGGCTTGGCCACATTAATCCTCAATCACTAAAGAAAATGTTTGATCAAAATATAGCATATGGTATTCCACCCATCACTACAGAGAAACATTTTTGTGAAGCTTGTCTCATGGGGAAACAACATAGAGAAAAAAATGATTATGGAAAAAAAATGATTATGGAAAAGCTTGGAGAGCCTCCAATAAGTTGGAATTGGTTCATTTTGATCTTTGTGGACCTATGAAAACAACTTCTATAGGAAAATGTCGATATTTCATGACATTCATTGATGACTTCACTTGAAAGGTTTGGGTTTATTTTTTAAAGAATAAATTTGAAGCATTTGATATTTTCAAAGAGTTTGTACATCAAGTTGAGGATGAAAGTGATAAAAAAATTAAAATGCTAAGATCAAATAATGGGGGGAATATACTTCATATGAGTTCACCAACTTTTGTAAACAAAAAGGAATTAAGGGACAATTTTCAGCTCCATATACTCCACAACAAAATGAAGTAGCTAAAATAATGAACATAAAACTTCAAGAGAAACCTAAGTCCATGCTCAAGGCTTGTAATGTTGATGACAAATTATGGGAAGAAGTAGTTCATACAATAGCTTATTTGATCAATTGAAGTTTGACTAATAGTTTAGAAGGAATCTCTTTAGAAGAAGTGTGGTCAGGAAGGAAACCTACAGTTAGGCATTTGAGAATTTTTGGGAGCATTGCCTATAGGCATATTCCACAAGAGAAGAGAAGAAAATTTGATGATAAGAGTAAAAAATGCATACTTGTAGGCTATGATGACTTTAGTAAAGCTTATCAGTTATATGATGCTAAAACCAACAAACTTCACATCTCTAGAGATGTCAAATTTGAAGAAGAGCATCCCCTTCCATCCATTTTCCATGATGATGTATTAGAAGAGAAGGATGATAGTGGGACATCATCATACTCACCCAAAAATGATGAAGTACAAACAAAAATTCCTATTGAATCTACAAAAGAAGGGGAAGAAATTGATGAGCCAAATTCAAGCATGATGTCTACTCCACAATCTCATGTTCCTCTAAGGAGATCCGAATGAGCCAAAAAAACACCTATCAGGTTGCAAGACTATGAGATCAATTATGCATTAGTGTCAAGTTTTCTAAGTGCTCATGAACCAAGCACTTTTGATGAAGCAATAAATGATGAAAAATGAAAAAATGCTATGAATCAAGAGTTAAATTCAATTCATCAAAACAAAACATGGGAGTTGTTTCCCTTGCCTGTTGGAAAAAGGCTATTGATTGTAAATGGGTAAACTAACAATCCTATTTTTATAGGAGGCCCTGATCATCTAGTTTGGTTACCGTGTGATAAAATAAAATTTATGGAGGAGGTGTTAAAATTAAACTATATTTATCACACTTAAAGTAACTACAGTCATGTCTCATGCAAGAGACACATCTCTTCATAAGTTTTATATATTTAAAGATCATTATCATCCACATATAGAATGAAGAGAAAAAATCTATTCAATGTCCAATTTTAACAGCATGTTCCCCTACTTTTCTTATGGGAGGTTGTAGGTTTTGATGCTTGATAAACAAAAGAAATAAGCTTTATGGCTTGGCTCTATTATGTTTTATTTGTAGCTTTATGTTTGGGCAGATGTACAATTAGGTGGGGTGATTGTTGTACTGATCATGTGAAAATCCAAACTAAATCAATTTTCCTATCTCCATGAGGTATTCCATGTTGAACCATTTTTTTATAGCCTTACCAATTGAACTTGATTTCAGCATAGGTGGTTTGCAATACAGAAATTCCTTCTAATTCTTATGTGTGCAGTTGAAACCCTTTCCATGTTTCTATAGCTTGTTATGTAGATACTTTTAACTTTTGTTTCTATATCTCATGGCTTTGAGTAGTTTGCATATATAGTACATACCTTCTATTTTTGTTTGAATGCAATTAAAATTTCATTATGCCCTTGTTTGCTTTTATCTGCAATCTCGCCGTTATCATCAAATCTGTAATTTGCTACTTTGAATAATCATTGGTCACAAGTTCTGTGGAGATATATGTACATCTTTGTAAATTTTTAATTTTTTTGATGAAATCTGTAGTTGTCCTATTCTTTAGATTGTTAATATACAGTTTAATGTTTATTTAAATTAGGCAGAATGGCCATGTGGCATGTATTCTTTAGCACTTTTTGTTGTCTTGTTAAAAAAAAAATTGTGCATAAGCATTAATTTATATCTTATTGATGTCATCACAATCAAAATGGAGTTTTTTTTTAATGTAGGATCATATTTCAACAAAATAATTTATAGTAACTATCTCATTTTTAATTTATATCGAATGACATGCTTAAGAAAATGTTAATATTATGTAACGCTTCCTGATGTCCATCTCCTCTTGTATGTAGGTTAAATATGTTAGAGATAATGAATAATTTCTCCCAGTTCTGCATGTATGCGGTGGAGATAACTGGCGATAGACTTCAGTTTAATTTTGTTTTGCATTAGATGAACTCGCATGTTGTAATCTGTAGTTCAATTTTACTCGTTACATAGATAGACTTTAGTCTTTAGTTGCTTAATTTTTGTAGTCTCTCTTATCTATAATAACCGCTTTTTGATCTGCTACATTTATAATATACATTAAATGGAGTGTGCCACATTGAGCCAGTTAGAAATTCTTAAAGATAAGGAAGCCCCTTTTACTATCTACACTTTTAAATGCCAGTGTCCCCTAGATGATAACATGGAAACAAAAAGTAATTACGAGCATAGCATCATGGAAAAGACATTGCTCTATGACCGGAGATATTTTACAAGTGGTTAAAGAGTTATATAAGCAGGCAGACTGGGAATCATCCTTTATAGCATTGCAAGAAGAATGAACATAATACTATGGAGACTAATTACAATAGCATTGCTTACGGAAATAATACACAAAGTGCTCCTTTACTCTGGAATAGATGTTGTACTGAATAATAAATCAACAAGTCTTGCATATGAATTTTTTTTTATAGAGGACTTAGACATTTTTATTTGAATCGATTAAATCATGTTACAATCTTACAAAAGTGAAATTACATTCTCTTCTTGATACTACGAGCTTGTTTGTTTGACACTCTTCATATGCCATCAAGTTCCCTTCTTGATACCACAAACTTTTGTGGCATTCCTCGAATGCCATCAAGTTGCGCAACATTACTTCTGTGAGCTTTATTTTCCAATACCACCTATACCATAACATTGAAAAACATAACATTCATTTTTCAATATGACTATTTCTACTCTCCTAATATTCATTTTCCCAATACCACCTTTAACAAACACTCCAATTTAGAAACACTATTCTTCCCATACTACTTTGTGCAGCTATATGAAAACTTTATAGCACAATTATCATATCTTGGCTGAAAACAAATGCAATATATAGAGTCCATTGGCGTTGGAGGTCATGCTTTTTGAGTGCTCTTGAAGTCATGCTTTTTGCATGCTCTTGAAATCATGCTTGCTGAGCAGCATCCTGTATGAGCATATAATTTTCAAGTCAACCCAAATCTGAATCAAACTAAACATATGGAAAAATCAAAATATAAAATTCTCCATTAACATCATAACCTAAAATCTAAAATACCCCAGATTTTATCCTATCTCAATCTTCTACATTTTCCATTGAAATACCATTGGAACCCACAAAAAAATCAAAGTTCAAATAACCCAAACTTGTATGAATGTACACAAGTCTCTCCTACATTTTTATGAAGCTTCCACTCATCTGACTTACATTCCTATCAACCTCTACCAATTTCATTACTCTCTTACTATAGAAGTGGTTTAATGGAGGGTGACCTAAAAAAATTCAGTTAGTGTTCTTAAAATTTTTAAGATTATTTTAAAGTGTTTCATGAATTTTAAAATCACAAATACAAACGTAAACAGCCTTTATAACTGTCAACTTAAGACAGACGACATTAAACCGTTCAAAAAAGATAGCAAAAAATCAATGACAGCCAATATATTGAACCGATACCCTTAGCTGAAATCTATAGCAAACAAATGGTAACCATGCCTACGAAGAAATGGCAATCAAAATGATGCTAACAAGACCAACACTTCGTGAAATTGCTGCAACTGCATGGTAAACATTGTGCTTGAAATAATAAGACTAAGGAAGCATGCAAAAAAACCAACATCGAGATTCTTATTTGAATAGACACAAACACTGGCAGTTGGAATAGATGTCAACAGGATAGTATATAAATTATTGCACAGTGAATGAAAAGATGATAGGCTAAAATTTCTCTAAGTTATCCTGAGAAAAAATAGCTACCCCATACACGACTTAAAAAATATGTTGAGATCCTGTCCACAATTTTGAGGGCACCCACAATAAAAATGTTCCTAATTTCTCTTATGCGCTCTCTCAATGTCATCTTTCATTTTCACAATTAGCAACCTGGGGGGACTAGAGCATACAAATATAAACAAGAAGCCTTGCAGATTTGTTTTGTAATCCTTTGGTGTTCAAACAAAAGTATTAACTTCAAATGGTGTTCTGACCTCCTTCAAATGGTTAAGAGACATGCTATAACAACTCGGGCCATGGAACCAATGCTCATACACCAAGTGGCCCACTTCCCCTTAAATCCCCCGTGCTTTACTGATGCACCTATATGGGCCAATGGGTATGTGTGGGTGCTTGTAGAATCAAACTATTCCTCACTTTCTTATGGATACAATAGCAGCAGATACAATCAATAGCACCTGGCATGAATGTGATTCCCACATCGCCTTCACATACAAATCATGTTATTTAAACAAAGATAGACCACTCCGCCCTTGTCCTCCTCAATCCCTATGACATTTTACATTATTGTGTACAATATTTCCTGCTTACTAACCTCGTGAATGTAGCACTTTTATGTTAAATGCACCTTACATTTCAATATTTCATTTGTCCTCAAGGTAAATAAACAGTTGCCCCTTTGGTCATGGAGAATGAACTCAGTGTATATTTCATATTTTGCATAGCTTCTAGCCTTAAGTTACAAGGAAATGGAAACAAGAAACTTTGATTTTCTAGTAACCTCAAGAAAATATTTCATATATTAATTAGCTTCTACCCTAGTTTACAAGAAAATGGAAACAAGAAACTTTGATTTTATAGGAACCTAAGAAAATATTTCATATTGTTACTTAGCTCCTAGCCTAAGTTACCAAGAAATAGAAACAAGAAACTTTGATTTTCTAGGAACATCAGGAAAATATTTCATATTTTACTTAGCTTCTAGCCTAAGTTACAAGGAAACTGAAACATGGGATATTAATTTTTGAGAAGCCTCAGGAATTTCCCTTTACTGGGTGTCTCTGTTTTTATATTGATTTCACTTTCTAAAACAACAAAATGGGACTCAAGATGGCATTTCTTATAAAATTATTTTCTAACACAACTGTTAGGATGTTCAATGATAAGATTGAATGCATTTTATGGATCTGTCTAGCTCTTTCCAAAGATATGTGATTACAAATACTTAATGTTAAGCTGATAATATTACATTCAACTATATTTGTAACTTCTAAGCGTTGCTGCTCAAGTTGCAGCTTCTTCTTTATCCCTTTAACATAATAATTATATTACTTGTATTCACATAGAATTTTTCTAGTGTAAAATTTATCTCAAACTTTATGCTGCACAATGCAAAGACTCGCCAATTTAGTGATTTTTTCGAATATGACAGTCATCAAAAGTGGGATTTCCTGATTTATCACCTAGTTCAGCATCAAGATCCTAGGGAATGATGGGATTAGTTGCACACAAGACAAAATTATAGTTATAAAAATTAATGCGAATACTTGTAAAGGGCCGAGTTTTCAAACAACAGATAAGAGATTGCTTTTCCAGTTATCTTAAAGAAGTCAAAGAACAGGAAAAGATACAAAGAGAAAACCAAGGAAGGGGACTGGGGATGGAGGATAAAGTTGGAAAAGTTCAAGGGAAGAAATTCATTGCATAGGAGAAGGACCTAATAAGACACATGTTCTGGTGAAGAAGGTTATATCTAACAATTCTGCTTGTACGAGTGTATGTAACAGTAAATTTGGCTATCTATTTATTTCTCTTGTAACATTGCTTCTCTTTTTGAATCAATGTTGTCTTTTAAAAATATTTAATGGAGCTTGGAACTTCCTACACCAACTTTATGCTCCCTTTCCACGAAGTACCTCAATATATCAAGTTACATTTTTCATTTTGCCTTTCTTAATGTTGATTCTTTTTCCTTGCATTGTGTGTTATATGTTCAATTGGAAAATGGTTGTGTATCTTTGTATTGCTAAAAAGTTATAGAAAACATCTTCGAGGTCTTATTTGTCAAACATATACAACCTTTATTTAATCTAACTTTGCATGATGTGTTTCAGAGAAATCAACAAAATATAAAAGGAAGCATGGGAAAGTTTTCAAGGCAGGAGAGAAGAGAAGTGGCAAGCTACACCAAACACGAGTAGATTATTCTGGCAGGAAGACTGGGTCATTAAACTATAATGCAAGGGGGAACAACATTTTTTGTATGCTCCAAACCATTGCCTCTCAAGGCCCCATTTGCCCCACTCTTGTTAGAACAAAAGAAATCAAAGAATATTGTAAGTATTTTTGCAGTTTACAGTCCTAATTTAAAATTATGTGTTTATGGTTAGCATTCTATTCTATGGTTACCCGGTCCTCCTAGTAGTCTAAAAAATCTCAATGTTTCCTCCTCACAGCCTGCCGAGAGTATTCTGCAAGCAGTGTGTTCCACAACACCAAACTTGGTTTAGACAATTTGTCAAATAGTTGACAGGCATCCTATAAACTCTCAAACGTAACATAAAAAATGGAAAGCCTTGTGTAAATATAAACAAAACGGCCATGTACGTAACCCCAAAAAACACTCACCAAAACCATGACAAGTGACTTACCTTAAGATTCTACACAAATTAATGACAAGGATATCCATAGGGTAGGAAAGCATGCTTTTTAATCCATGACTTCACCTACAACCGTGTGGCTCTCCAATGTGTAGATTTGATACTGAAGCAAAATTTCAACACCTACAAGGACCACATGAGGTATGATCTTGATCAAAGGAGGAGGGTCACAAAAAAGAGAACTGGTTTACAAGCATGACTTATTTGAATTGGAAGAACTCACAAGAAACTGTTCGGATTACATGGAATTTGTTGAGAAGAGGTCTGTACAGGAATGAATCCAAAGTTGTCGGGGAAAGAAGAAGAGGCAAAATCCCAACCATCCGAGAGCCCTCGGAGAAATTCAAGATCCTATTGGCAGGATTGATAAAATATATGAAAATGGCCATCAATTCATGGAGTTTATAAATGAAGAACACCAAAAGCCAAGGAAAAAGCAGAAGGAAGAAGAGGCAGAGCAGGCAGATTAATACACCAAAGAAGAGTCAGTGCATGCAAAAAAGGAGATAGTTGCTACCCTTGGGTAATGTAACTAAACACATTTTTTCCCAGAAGCTTTACAGTCAAAGTCATATTTGTCACTGGCATCCCATATTTGTATATTCAACCCGGTACTACTACATCGTTTCCAGTTTGGCTTTATGTTAGGAGTGGGACAACCCTCAAATAAAAATTTGGCAAAGCCTACAAGCAATAACACAACTGTTCTAATTAAAGAGCTGTCAGAGAAAGCACACTGTCATCAGCTATTCTGATATATTTTGATTGGGTGTTTCTGGAATTACAATGTGAGAATCTTTAAAATCCAACAGTGATCTAACACAGGGTTTTAGAAGAACCCATTTTTTAGAGTATTTAATACAGGCGCCAAGGTTAACGAGATCAAAGTGCAAAAGCAACAAGGATCATCACCAGAAAAACTCAAGGATCCACCCGAGACTGAATTTCTCATTTGGAAGAATAGGGCATCTTTTCTTAAAAAATATTAAACAGGTAATAAGTATAACGAGATCAAAGTAAACTTGTAGCAGGAAAACAACAAATGCATAAGAATGAGTACAGAAACATACCTTAAGAGTTCACTTCAGAGTTTAGCAAGGTGAAAAGCCAAAGCCTTTGAAAGGGAGTCATGCTCGACTTCGCTTTAATCTTTCTATTTTATAGTCGTCGCACTCAAATAAAAAAGAATCTGCACTAGTCAGTTCATGCATATCACACTTACAGCAGTGGTCCCAAGTTAAAAATCTCCAGATGTCGAAATATGGTAATTGGAGTAGCTACCTACAGAATTCAAACTATGCATGCTCTTCCATGCTTTTGTACGCTGCTGCCATGATTCTCGAATATCTCCCCACTGTCTTTTTTGTCCCACACATTTCCTCCTACCTTTCTCTCCTACCTTGCTGGTTGCTGTTGATATTTCTGAGAAAATTTTATATTATTTTGATGTCTCACATTGTGTATGAACCAAATAGAGAAAATATTGAGATAATAAATATGTATCTTTTCTCAGTTCCAATTACCATATTTCGACATCCGCAGATTTTTAACTTGGCCCCACCGCTGTAAGTATGACATGCATGAACTGACTAGTGCAGAATTTTTCCCTTGGGCCCACCGCCGGAAGAATACGATCTGCATGAACTCAATTAATTCAAAATCTTTATTTGACTGGGATGACTATAAAATTTTTTGTTTTAAGTTAAAAATACTTAAAATATTATTGTTAAGTGGTCTTTGCACTATAATTATATGTAATGTTCATCATGCATTTATGTGAAGAAGATGCATATTGAATTTTGATAGTTCTTTAGGGGGAGGGAATGATTTATGATAATGCTGATTTTGTGAAGAAGATGTATAAATTTGATGGTTCTTTTAATAAGAGAGAATGATCTATGATAATATTGATTTTGTGAAGAAGATGCATGTTGGATTTCGATAGTCTTTTTAGTTAGAGGGAATGACTTATGATAATGTTGATTTTGTGAAGAAGATGCATACTAACATTTGACAACACATTTCACCTTATGAGATGACTTTGATGTTGCCTTATGAGCCTACATCTTAATTAGTTGATTTTGTATTGTTAGGTCCCATAAAAAACCATAAAACATGTTTGTGTGTTTTACATAGATTGTTCAACTCCTATGATTTATTGTAGATAATAATATTTATACTAGGTTAATTTCTTGCAAAATAAATTTACTTATATTAAAAAAAATAAAAAATTATATTGTCTTGATGCTTCACAATGTATATGAATTACTTGAGGAAAAAGGAATTTTGTGCTTTCATGAATAAAAAGTTATACATGTATTATGTAAATATATTATTTATCTTGTTCAAAAAATTCTTATATAAAAAATAATTAAAATAGGCAAAACGGATTATAAGAAAATGTTGCACTAGTGAGAGAAAGGTTTCATGATATTTAAGTTTAGTATTTGTGTTCAAAAGGAAATAATTAAAATTTCTTGTTATTAATTGGTTTGATTGTGAAATGGAAAGGATTTTTTTATACTTAAACATTTGCATTGTACAAAAGAAAGAGTTCATTTTTTAGAGCATTCTATTTTATTCATATTATTTAGGTTATATTTCCATTTGTTCGTCTCTGCTGTGTAGCTTGGGATTTTGCATATATTTCTTGGAAGGATTGAAGATTGTATTAAAGAGATTGAGGATTTGTGTTAAGTGTAAGAACTTCTTCAAACCCTCCTCTCTTATTTTGTTTTAATTTCTTGATTTTAAGGTAAGTGGATTTAAATTCATTTTTTGTGATTGTTAGATTTAATCATGAATAATGATAACAATATTAAATATCCTTGAATTAAAAAATAGAATTATAACAACATAAATTTACTAGTAATCAAAATTTTAAAAAATGAAAGAATTATAGATACTCAAGGTATGAAATAAAGGAAATAAGCTCCAATATATAGGCTCTAAGATTCAATAGTCAACTAAACTCAATTGTAAGAATAAAGGTTTCAATTAAACTCATCTTGATGATCGAGTTATCTCATCCTAATGAGGGAGAGCTAGCACCAAACTACCATCAATCAAGGAGTTGAATAAGGTAGAGGTGACATTTTCTCCCATTAATCAAGGGTGATACATGCTCTTTTTAATAATTTACCTAAGTAAATCAATATTAATTACCTAAGTAAACATAATCCAAGGTACAATAATAATTTATTAACTACATCAACAACCTCCCTAAAGTGTTACAGAAATAATATAGAAATGGGTGGTCACCAAGCCCTAGATCAATCAATCCTAAGAAATGGTAATTTTTATTTCCCCTTGAAAATTCTATCAATGAACAATGGCCTAGGGAATGATACATTCTAAAAGGTGGTCTATAGCAATAAATGAAGAGTGGTAAATATAAAATAAATAATTTTGGGCATCCATTAGATGTGGTTAGTGAACATTATAGGTGTACTAATTGCACCAAAAAATGGTAGGTGGGAGAAAGTAATGCCCTAGCATGAAAATCATACTTTTTGGTTAGGATTTCTTAATGAAATCTCCTTTTATTTTGACAATTGGAGCCTTATTTACAATTCAATGGGATATCAAAACCTTTTCAAAAGCCAATAGAGGTTTTGAAATCTTTATAGATCTCTAAGACATATAACACTTTGTTTTCCTTGAAGAAGTGAAATGTTAAAAAATGGTTGTTGACCCTTGACACGAATACAAATAACTTTTAAAGATCTAATAGAGGTTCTAGAATCTCTTACAACTATTGATGACTTAGCACAATTTAGTAGCTTTTGGATTCCTCTTCCTTTTATGTCAATGAAATCTATCATCTCTTAAAATTGGTTATGTAACCTTTAGTGGTTCTAAGACCACCCCAAACCTCTAACACACCTTGCTCTTCATCTCTTAAATAAGTAATAATCTAAACCCATTGGATTCTAATAAGGTGTTGATAACCTTGTAAAGACTTGAAAAATGGTACAAAACATTCACTTTTTTGAATACTCTTACTTGGAAAACCATTCTCTATGTCTACTAATCCTTATTTTTATTATTTAGGCTAGTAATTTTCATTGGTAATAGATTTTCTTTTAACATCTTCATGGTTCTTTGGCAAGGTTGTGAGAATCTTGTTGAAAGTTGATAAAGGTTTTGAAACCTTTATAGAACTCTAAAACTTGACTTCAATATTTCCTTTATTCCTTGACATGTTCCCTTGTGTTTTCACTACTTTGGTTAGAAAATGATCTTGTCAAGAAACACCCAACACTGACACTCAAACTTGTTTTGGTAACCTTTTTAGGGTGCAAATTTAGGTTGTGAGAACCTTCTTGAGAAAAAGAGTAGTTTTGAAACCTTTATAGCTCAACAACAACTAAAAAATTAAGATTTATTCTTAATTTTCATTAGTTAAGAAAATGGTCTTGAGTTCCAACAAGATTGTGAGGACCTCGTTGAGAACTAAAACTAGTTTTGAAACTATTAGAACATACCAAAAAACCTTGACAAGTTTATCCAATTTTAGGTTTCTATGACTTGGGAAATTAACTAAACCATGAAAGGGAAAAAATAACATAACAACAAGAGGTATATTTTAAGCATAATTCATGTTTGAGATTCCTCAAATTATACATTAAAAAGGGGAAACAAGGAGGCAACAAATGATAGTAGGTCACACGTCAATTAAGATATATATGATATTATCCCACTACCATTTAGACTTATGAGGATCTAAAACCTAGTAATTTTTAATATTGGACATGCAGGTTTATGTTTACAATTGGGTGGAACTCTCAACATATTAAATAGGGAAAGATGATTAGTGATAATATTCACAATCAATTGGTGAACCTTGTAGAAAATCTAGAGTTTTACATAACTTCTTATTTATTCTATGTTATTTTTAGTATGTCTATATGACCAAGTTTGTAAGAAGTGAGTTTGTTATAACATTACACAAATTTATGGTTTCTACAATCAACTATAGTTGGAAAATAATAATAAACCCCTTTAGAGGGTTAAGGATTCCTTTAATATTCTTACTATGAGTGAAATGGATGGGAATGTTGAGTTTATAATCTCCCCTAAGGTAGCTAATCTAATAATACAATTTGGAAGTTATTTTATATAGTTTTAAAAGTTTACATATATGAGTTTAAGGTTTTGATGAATATCCATACAAATTACTTAGATGTTGAAGTGATAATCAAAATATTATTAAATTATGTAGATAAATGGAATATGTGACTAAGCTATGTAGAGATAAAAATAATTTTGTTCAAATATACTTTTCCATTGAGCTTATCTTATTATACATGTCCATCAATGAGAGAGGATCAAAATGTAGAAATACTTCATGTTAAAATTATAATGTGCTTTTGTAGAATGTGATATATCTTTGATAGTAGAGGTTATGTGAAAGCAATTGACATTTGGGACCTACATCATGCTTCCATTAGCCATATTTTCAAGATTATTGTTTAGATGATTTTAAAGTTTACAAGAGATATCGGTCAAAAATGGCAGTCTATAAAATCAAAAAATACAAGTTTGGATGTGATACAATAGGTGTAGAAGAAGATGGTTAGGTGATATTGTTGATAAAGGGTCAACATAGATTCTATTAAATTGGAACTGGACTCACTTGTATTAATTGGTCAACCAAAGATATTACATAAAGGAGATGCCTTTTTTGTCATAAAGAAATTTAAGAAATGGTTGGATTACAAATTTTATGAGGATGCTACTACAAAGCCTTAGGATTCATCTCTATGTATTCATAAGCATTCAAATAATCGAAAGACAAAAACTAGAGCTCCAACATCTACAACACCCACTAATGCATAAATGGTCTAGATGCTTACAAAATATTTTGGATTCCCTTCTAGGCCATTCTTTATGTTACTTAATTTATGCATCACTTGTAACATCCTCCTCTTTTAAAAGTGTGATTCCAGATTGTTCACCACTTGGTAAAATAAAAGTATCTAGATCCATGGTACTTATTTTACCATTCCCCCTATATGTAAATTTCTATCAAAAAACCTATTTTCCTCTTTTCTTCCTAGATTCTTGAAATGCCCTTCAAGTTTACACTTTATTAGACTTTCCTTGGCCTTGTAGTCCACCAATATCCCATTCTTTGATGGGTGTAATTTTTTGGAATATGACATGTTGTTAGAATCTAAATTCACAGGTCTCACCAAATAATTCTCCAATATAACAAATTATTCTAATCCATATGCCATTACCCTTTTCTATTTATTTTCATAACATAAAAGGATTTTGTATAGTATAGGGATGTTTAGGTGTCTAAACTATAGAATGTTCAATTCTATCCCTTGCTTATGATCAATTGATGAAGAACAACTTAGTTATTTTGTAGAATATATCCCTTGGGGAAATAATATTCTACATTAAAATAAATTACTTAATCCTTTTCTTTTACAACATAATTTTGTCCATCCTTGTAAATAATATGCTCTAGTTCCTTAACCTTTTTGTTGATTTTTACCTTAGAATCAATAAGGAAGAAAAGGTGTACCAAGATTACCTAAAATTTCCAATGACAAAGGACTCTAACTAAAATGAACATAGCACCTTATGTTAAACCTTGTACCCATCATAGATTATTTAATAAGAAGGGATCAAAATCTTGTTTGATCTAAATCAAAAACCTTGTAAAGGGAGGTGATGATAAAATCTAGCATAAAAAGGGAGGGTCCATACCCTTTGGACCCAAAGCTCTTGCATTAAGAGAAACATGATAGTCATTCTATTGATCCAATGAATTCCATTGAAGGGAATAGTTGGTTGATAATACTATATATTGAATATGATTTATAGGCAAGTATTTGGTCCCTATTTTTCTATTTCAAAACTTATATCAATAAAAAATAAATTAAATGTTAATTTCTAATGGGCTTATCCATGTAGGCGTTGAAGGGCAAAGTTTTTATATGAAAAATACTAGATGAATCCATGTTGGTAGGGAGAAAATTCTAGCTATAATGATAGGACATGATGGAACATCATAAGCTATAACACCTCTTATATAGAATGTAAACTTGTGAAACTTTAAGTAATTACATTACCATGGGAGAAAATCATGAATCCTAAAAAGATTAAATAATGTGTAACACATAGAATGAGTGGTTGTGATTTGTTTGAGACCAGATGAGAGAAATGCGAAACAAAATACAGAGATATCTGTCTTTTTGATCAAATCAGGATATCTATCATACAGTTACATTTCCAAGCGACCTTAGTTATAGATGCATAATGTCAGTTAAACATTGTCGGTGGACAAAATGGTAAAAAGATAAGATAAGAATAGGAATGTATTTTTAATATATAAAATTCGTTTCTGACTGTTTAATTTTTAATGATGGTAGTTACAGAGCTAAAGGCATTAAAAGCAACGATGAATTTGGTTGAGCAGACACAAAGTTGGTCATGCAGAAAAGATGTTATGTACAACCTTTTAACAATTGTAAAAAGAGCGACACATTTGGTGTGAGCAGAATCAAAATTGTAATAGGTATGTGTTTTTGTGTTACTGCAGTGGCAACTGGCAAATAAATTTGTACAATTATTAACCGCTGGGGCTTAGAGATTTTCAAATATGTTTTTTGCTTCTATATATAGGAAGATAAGCAGTGAATGCAGTTTTCGCAGCATACTACATGATATATTTTTAGCAGCCAGTCTGTATTGAAAATATATTTTTAGAACTGCATTTACTGCAGTGCATGAATCTGCGCCACTGCATGAAAAGATTTTGGACCGTCTTACTTTTAGTCTCTGCAAAGCTACCATTAAGTAATATGATAAACCAAGTAAAGCATACGAAGAAACGGGATATCTGTGAGGTCCCAGAGCTGCCATATTCAGATCTTTACTAATCTCATTCCAAAACCTGCTACTCAATTACTTATAGTTAGAAATCATGCATATAACATGCCGATCATAATCATAGTTTTGGCCTTCTCAAAACATACCTGTAAACGTACTCAAGTGCTTCTACTATTTTGGACTGAGAAAATGGACCTCCCGGTGAGCTATGCAGCTGTCCCTTTCTCAACATTTTACTCTTTTAGGTGGCACATAAATGGTACAAGAGAATCTAGGAAAATAGAGAAATACGCGTTTATGAAGGGATAGAAGATAAGGGTCTTCAGGATATCAATGCTTCAATCAATTAGAAGAACAATTTAGTTGAACATTTAGAAAATTCAAATTGGTAGTTTATCTATCTAATTACAATAGCTTAAGCTTCTAAATATCACATATCTACTCAATAACATATTAGACTATAAATAACAAAAAAATAAAATATTTCTTCTAAGAATTATATGCTTCCAAGAATCTTCAAATAGAATTATTAGCTATTGTCACAAATATTTATCTTTCTATCTATTATACACAATGTCAAACTTTATATTTAATAAATTATTCTAATTTAAATATATAGATTTAAAAAAAAAAACACAACCTTTGTAAGCCTATTGAATTTGAATAAAATCACAACAATGGCTTCAAAAATTTATTATATTACATATAAAGCTTTGAATGGATTTATGTTCAATATTTGTTCTATCTATAAATTAGGATTCATACAATCCAAAACAAGGAGAACACATAAATTAACTCTTTGAATGGAGAGTTGGTCCCTTCTAATCATAATATAAAATAGGACTCTATTATACTTTCCAAGCCAACAATTAGGTTTTTATGGGATTGATTTCTTGTCCTTCTAATGAAATTTATTATACTAGTAGATATTGAGAAATAAATAATGGTATTTAGCTTTCAAAATGAATTGTTGATGTTTCAATTAAATATTAAATTATTTAATTTCATAGTAGCTTTTACATATTTTAATATATGTAAGAGAAGAAATTAACCTAATTATATCTAGATAACTTGACAGTGAGAAAAAAAAAATCTAAAACATTGGAGGCTTGATTCAAGCAAAATATCTATATCAACAATAATATTTTTTTATTTATTAAATTTGGAAAATTTCAACACATGTGAGGTTTTTTATGAAGAACACATGCATACAAATCTCACCCAAACGATTTGTATTATTCACTTATATGAAAACAATCATTTCACCTATGTACAAATCACACCATTGAGCTCACTTAAATCATTCTTCATACCATAGAAGAAATAATATTAAAAAAATATATATATTATATCTTATTTTTTGGAAATTCCCGTAAATGATTTTTCCCTCAAAAAGGTTCTATTTTCAAAAAACCATTAACTGCAATTTTCAACAAGTTTTTCTCTTTTAAATTTTATAAAGATCACGTTTATATCACAGCTAGATTATTAATCAATCTCATGTCAACCCATGAAACCCTCTAAACTTGTAAAATGGAAAAATATTATATGAATAATATAGATATGATATTTATTTTTAGGTCATGACTAGAAATAAAATCTCGTTGGGATGTGCATAGAAGGCACAATTAGTTGAAAAATGGCAAGGAGTGAGGAGGTGATGCATTTGAGTCAAATGTAGGAAATTTTCTATGTAACACCATTGCAAATGTATTCTATAACTTCACACCATAAATTCATATTATTTACACAAAATTTGATCAACACATACAAATTATGAATAATTTTGATGTAAATTGAAAACAAAGACTACTAATCAGAATGTTGATCTTCACAACCACCGCACCAACATGTTATCTATTCTACTAAAAAATGAATACTCATAGAAAAACAAACAAGCCAAGAAAGTTTTGAAATGCAAATCATTAAGCATGCACAAAATTGCACTAAAAATTGTTGGCATAGCACTTTTTATAATTTATTTTGAATATGCAAACATATTCCAATTGATCTAAAAAATTATATATCAAGATTTCCCACCTTCATCTATAGAAATGTAGGTGGATCAAAATTTATCTACTAGTAACACCATAATAAAAATAAAGGAAAATCCTAGAAAATTTATTTCTGAACACTAGGTGCTTCAATCACTTCTAACAACTTTTTCTAATTTTCATTTTTTTTGCAATTTTTTTTTGCAAGTTATCTTTTATATAGTTGGGCATTGGATTTCCCCTCTCCATGCTTATGAAAAATTTATCTCCAAGACAACCTAACAGATATAATATTATGGAGTAATTTTGTAAAAAATTATTGAATATAACTCCTAAATGCTTTGATTATTCCACTCCTCCCATGACTTTGGAAATTCCAAATTGCCTCACGAATGTGAAATATTATAGGGAATAAAATTCATCTCACTGCAACTTAAACTCCTCCATGACTCATCTTCCCACTCTATCTTGTCATCTTGAGCATTTTCATACAAATCATTACTAGCAATCTCATAGAAATAAAAAAATCTATCTCCTCTTCCTTACCTATTTATGGTTCATTCTCTTCTTAGTATATGTAAAAAAAGAGTTGTATCTTGTTGTAGTTCAACATGTATCCTATTATTGTTGCACTTTACCAATTTCCCTACTTCATATTTGTTTACTTCATATTTGTTTGCCATATCATTCAAACAAAAATCAGCTTTATCATCATTTTTACAAAATATAGAAATATACCTCGTTACCTCAGTTTTCTTCCCCTTGGTTACTATTACAATATATATTTTTAATTTCTCATCTTCATCCATTCCAACTATATCAATTGCACATACATCAATTTTTTCAAACCCCTTTGTCAAATATAGGACTATCAAAATTCATTCTCTAAACTACCACAACTTCACTATTATCTACCTCAATAATACCATCTTTTCCATTATTTTCTACATCCACAAGATCATGTAACTAAACATCAAATTTATTTTCACTAATTTTAAAAAAATCATATGTTGCATATGTAACCTCAAGTGTCTCTTTCTTGTTGCTCAAACATTTCCCTCATGAAAAATTTCTTTCGCATCTTTCATATTTCCATCCTCCACCTTTTATTTGTCCTCTCTAATTATTGCAAAAAAATCACTAGATAAAACAAAGTCTTCAAAATTACTATGGTTCATAGTGACCATTCTCTCTTTCTTTCTCCATTCTTTCTTTTTGATTCTTAAATATTTTCTTGCTCTCCTTCAACTACCATTGTGTAGGATGCTCCCACATGGTCCTCCTTCCATAACCTCCCCATCATAGGGTTGCAAGAATGCATTTTCTCATCTTTCTTCTTGTTGTACTCTTTTCCAAATCTCTCTATTTCACAAGAGACAAAAAGTTCTTCTCCTCTTTAGGATAGAATTT